>JAQJVL010004186.1:0-48586 GCA_035578905.1 Stictocephala bisonia
TTAAAAATTTAAATTTGCTTTTTTTCAAAATGATTTTGCTAGTAAATTATTTCATTGATTGATCACTCTGAATTAGATGCAAAGCTGGTGAGTAATGAAATGATAGGAGGGGAAAGCTCTACAATGCTAGGAAATGATAAGAGAGGCAAGACATTGCCCTACGATGCTAGAAAATGATAGGAGTGAGACAGTACCCTACAATGCTAGGAAATGATAGTATGGGCGACAGTGCCCTACAACGCTAGGAAATGATGGGAGGGTTGAGACAGTAACCTTCAATGCTAGATAATGATAGGAGGGTTGAGCTAGTACCCTACAACGCTAGTAAATGATAGAAGTATTGAGGCAGTACCCTACAATGCTAGGAAACGATAAGAGAGACGAGACAATGCCCTACAATGCTAGGATGGGCGACAGTACCCTACAACGCTAGGAAATGATAGGATGGGTGACAGTACCCTACAACGCTAGGAAACGATAGGAGAGGTGAGGCAGTACCCTACAATGCTAGGAAATGATAGGAGGGGTAAGGCAGTACCCTAAAATGCTAGGAAATTGTAGGAGGGGTTAGACAGTACCCTACAATGTTAGGAAATGAATGGCAAGAACTATCTGGCTGAAATATAATATAGATGACAAGTAAAACGTTATCCCCTGCATTGTGGACTAAAGATTGCAAATGATTTATTCCTTCCTAAAAAAGGTTCACTTATTTGCATATTAAAAAACCGAATGAGACTTACTTTTACACATGTAAAAGTTTTTCATATTACAACACGATGACAAAGTCTAAAAATGAACTATCAGGAGTAAGACGGACTGGGAAACTAACCTGCCAGCACACATTTTTCATGACTAGCGATACTAAATCACAAGAGCTATCTGTCTGTAAATATTTCTTTTGATTCCTATAAATAATAATATTTAATTGAACTAAATAATGGTTTGAAAACTAAACAAAATTCTAACCACAGGAACTTGGAGAGATAACGCCTCTGGTGCCAGGTTGCAGGATTGAGGACAAGGAAGTCAACTGCCCACTGGGGAGACGAGTATTTGCTGTGAAAATAATAAATATATGTTGACATAAAATATAACGATTGTGCTGGAAAAATTATAATGTAAAACATAATTTAAATAATAGTCATGATTATTAAAATAAAGTAAAAACTGTGTTAAGTTTAAGCTCAATATTTCATGGATGTGTATTTTAAATATATTTTTATAGCTGCTAGGATATTTTCCATATAGTCACAACCTGAACATTCTGAAATACACACAAAAACACTTAAAAGAATAAAACAAATTAACCACCTTTACACTTTTTCTGTAATAATTAAGGATAAATTGTGATTACAGGTAACTACAGGGTGGCGCATGAAATTATCCAACATTTACTTTTGTTAAAGAAAATTTATTGTGAATGCAATACAGTGAAGTTTGATATAAATTGTCTACTGCATACCTGGCCATTAGTTTGAGGCCATTACATGTTCAATGTGGCCACCTTCTTGTCTGACAACTGCTTCAACATGAACGCCTATGTTATTGATGACTCGGCGACACATATCCTCGGTTATCTCATTACATGCCTCAATGATTAGCACTCGCAGATCATCAGTGTGTTAGGATGTTTAGGGAAGATATTCTCCTTCAGAAATCCCCAAAGAAAATAATCGCACAGATTCAAATTCAGGACTGTTTGGGGGCCAGTTATGGCCACACGCAAAACGATTAGGAAATCAGCTTGAAATGACATTTTGGTTAAAATTTTCGTGCAGAAAATCTAAAACAACATTAGCCGAGTATGGTCTGGCTCCATCCTGCATAAACTACTGGTTCTCTAATTGAAACCCTTTTGCGATAAATTGAGGTACAAAATAATTACGTAGCATGTTTAGATAACGCTCACTATTCACAGTATGTTAAAAAAAGAATGGCCCTATTAGCCCATGGTTCGAGATGGCTGCCCATACCTTAATTCTTGGAGCATAATGCACTTTTTCATGTAGCACAAGTGGATTTTTAGAAGCCCAAAAACGCACATTTTGTTTATTTACAACATCGTCTAAGTGAAAATGTGCCTCATCTGACAACCAAACATTGTTAATCAATATGTCTTGATTAATAGCCCATTCTGCGAAAACCATTCGTTGAGGTTTGTTGTCAATCGTTAATTTAGGTACCACTGTAATTTTGTATGGATACAAATGCAAATATTTTTTTTAAATTCTCTGCACAGATTGCCTAGAAATGTGAAGATCTGCTGCCGCTTTTCTAGTCGACTTGCCTGGACTCCTCACCAACGCTACTCTGACAGCTTCAACATTCTGTGGAGTACGGACAGTGGAAGGCCGTTGACGTTTCCTCTCTAATACTGAGCCATAATTATTAAATTTTTCATAAAGTCTATGAATAGTTTTAAATGATGGTGACCAGCGAGTTTGAAAATGAGCACGAAACTGTCTTTGTGTAAGCACCGCACGCACTTTTTGTTTCATTAAAAAACAACACAGAGTCTTTATGCGTTGATCCACAAACAATCTTCCTTTGTCAGCCATCTGGCAACAATAATAATAACGGAAGCGGAAACAGAGGGAACTAATCTCCATAAACAGCTGATAGTTTTGCCAACTTAAAACACAGTAATAATAGGTAACCGGAATAAATACTACCAAAACAAATGTTGGATCATTTTGTGCGCCACCCTGTAGTTGCAAAACTATTTTCACTCAATATTAACAACCATATGTTGTATCATAAATGGTAATAAATACTGTAACTATTTACCAAATTTACTACGATTTCTTAAATCAAAAGACATTTATTTAAGTCTTTGAAATTTCTTGATTACACCAGTCATTACAGTCAGTGAGGAAAACTTGTTGTGTTTTATATGATTGTTGTTGTTGTTTTACCAAATATTTGTTCAGTAATACATTATGGTGTTGTATTATGATGGATAATAATATTTTATATCCTAATAAGCATTACTAGTGGTGGGATAGTATATTAAAAAAAGAATGGCCCTATATTGTTTTTTAGCCTAAATTGGGCCTAATTTAACCCAATAATGGGATTTTAGAGAAACAGTGTTTTATTATTTTTTACCCATATTATTCATGGTTAAAAAATAATACTTTACTATAAAAAAATGTATTAACAGATATTTGTTTTAACAATATCTACTGTGAAAAATCCCACTGTTGTTTTTATAAAATTTGTTTTTTTTGGTTTAAGATACCTCATTTTTTAACATTATGCATTCAATGTATGCAACTTGTCATAGTTAATTTACATTTCACAGTATTTGGATGTATACTATTTGATTTCTGATATATTTGATCTAAAATGACAAATGGTTAGAATGTGTTGTAAGAAATTATAACAGTACAATTTTAGCATTTTTGTAGCTGTTGATAATAATATAATAATAATATCATTTTTATTTGTTTTCAAACTTTACAAGTTATTGACATACTCATTGGTTCAGCTTAACCCTTTTAACGCCAGGAAATGTTATGTATGCATCGCCACCACGCCAGCCATTTCAGTGCCGAGTAGCGGCACGACGCCAGGCACTAAATGCTGCGAGAGCGGTAGAACGCCAGACTTTTTGATAGTTTTGTACGTGTTTACTAGAACTACTGTCATTCCGTTATCTTTTATGGTAAAATAATGTTTTTGGTATAATTTTCTTCACGATAAAAGCAGCAACATTGTAGTACGTAATTCAGTGGATATATCCTTATAACCTAAACACACATAATAAAAAATAATTAAAAAAATAAAATTTATTTTTTTTAACTTTCAACCCCTAAAACATATGTGAAATTAAATTGTATGGTGCTAATCTATAATGCTGTATTAAAGTCAATTTAATTCCTAACAAAACTTTGTAAATTGCATTTGGAAATGACATATAGTTTTTTATTTATGAATTTCTTAAGTTCAAGGGACATTTTAGCTGTTTTATACAATTAATTTCACTTTGCCTATACAGTATGTTAATTTTTATTGTATGGTTATTTTTTATGCATTGTCATTCATTGTACATTTAAAATAATAAATGAGGCATAAAATGTACATTTCTTTACTGTTACTATTATAACATATGTAATAAATATAAATAATGTAATTACAAATTGTATTAATAAAAACTAGATATTCATATTTAACACACTAACTAAGACATTAGCCAGCAACTAGTACATTAAACTCAACCAATAAATGTTTACTAACCTAAGTAAACAAACTACAAACCGCCAAAACTATTCAGCAGATCAGCTGTCACTACTCATACTCGCCACTGCCTTCTAAATATCACGTGATTTTAGAATGTGTAAACAATGGAAAAAATAAAACAAACGAAAGAAATTTGTTATATTATAACAGCAAATTTCATCATAAGTACAATGATATGAGTTTCAACAAAATTGAATGGAAAATAAGTTTTTAATTCGCAAAATAAACATGAGCCTATATATATAGGCGCTTGGCGTTCAACGCTCACACGGCGGCTGGCTATATAATTAGGCTCTTGGCGTTCAACTGACTCACGTCGCTTGGCTATATATAGGCTCTTGGCATTGAACATAACTAAAAGCCTATATATATAGACTTCTGGTGTTGAAAGGGTTAAAGCTTGATCAAAATAATTTCTATAATGTTAAATACTTAAAATAATGCGAAGAAAATTAAATTGACATTGTTGTTTCTCAAATAAAAAGAGACACTCATAAACAATAAAAACTTCACTTTTTATAATAATGTAATAATTTCAATTAAGACGTTAAATAACAAATTTAGTTCAGTTAAATTAGACAATATATAAGTAAAGTAAATAAATAATAATAATAAAGAAATAAGGGATGTAGACAGGTTAAATTATAAACCTGTCTACCAAAATGATTCCTCATTTTTCCTCGTACTAAAATTGCTAAAAAAAACTTGTATAAACCATCAAATGGATTTTATTCTTGACTAGCTGACAGCCCTTGCTTCGCTACGGTGTTATTCTCTACGCTTGCATACAATTCCCTCGTGGTTCCCTCTAAAACCATCACGTCAATATAAAATATCAACCTGCTACCGTTCTTCTAGACAACAAAGTTGGATGGTCTAGAAAACGGTATTGAGATAACAGTCTATTTTAGGGGAATGTCAATTCTGTTATTTCAATATCGTAAATTTCTCAAATAGATTTTACATGTACAGTAATTGTATAGGGGAGAAATATATAGAAAAAAGTGCAATTGATTGTGAACTCTTAATACATCAATAGGATAAAATAAACATGTTTATATACAAAACCTCTATTATTAATTTACTTAAACCAACTCAATGTTACATCTTTAGTACTTAATCATGTTTTCTTTAGCCCTAGAACTGTGACCAAGTACAATATTAAATTTATGTTCAACGTCCGTAAGCACCTGGCCATAGTTAATAGAAGAATTTCATCTGAATTACTTTTAGATTAAGTCTCTGTTATGGTAAGGGTTATGTAAAATACTTTATGATAGTCGACTGACCTGCAGTTGCTGCGGCTAGAGTGGGGTTGCTGGCTGCTACCACTGTGATAGTGCTCTCTGTTGGCATGGGAGGTTGCGCCACACTGCTGTTGGAACTCTGAATTGTCAACTGCATGTTCTTCTGATCCAGAACAACGTGTTTGCCACTACTGGCACTGGCCACTCCCTTGGGCAAGATTATCTGTTGGACAACAACACATTTGATAAAGCATTCATTACAATGCAACTTGCATAGAAAAGGAAGTTAGCCTACATCAATATACGTACTTGACTAGTTCTGTTAAAATGGGGATGGGTAGTCTGTTAAAAAATATACAGGGTGTCCTACGAAGAGGTTTACACGTTTGATTTTATATCATTTGCCCATTTTTGCACAGAACATTTTCAAACTCTACACAATTCATTACATATGTTTTAAAAATATTCTTTGACATTTTTAGCTATTAGATTGCTTAATATTTATATATATATATACATAAAAAGAACCACACTTAGCAATCTTTTCTTGATGTTTTTAATGTTTAAAATCGATTTCGGTCTCGAAAGACCATCATCAGTTTAACATAGAATATTCTATGTTAAACTGATGATGGTCTTTCGAGACCGAAATCGATTTTAAACATTAAAAACATCAAGAAAAGATTGCTAAGTGTGGTTCTTTATATATATATATATATATATATATATATATATATATATATATATAAATATTCTGTTAAAATTACAGCTCTCTAGAAATTGTAGAAACAAAATGGTGACATTTTGAAAATTTCCTATAAAAATCATTTCTTGTATTACCTGATTTGATTACTGCGTTGCAACAGCAATTTGATTGAAGAATATTGCTTGTGCTAAAAAAACATAACCTAACCTTTCCATTACATTTTTGCTGATATTGAAGTTTGAAAAATGGCTTTTAATGTTGAACAAAAAGTGAAGTGTTGTGTGTGGACTATTGCTTTTGGCAACATTGCAGAAGCAATTAGACAATTTCAGGTTGCCTAAACAGGAGTTGAACCACCTAGTAAGCCAACAATAATTAAGTGATAAAATCTTTTGTTAGAAACTGGAGATGTCGTAAAAAAGTACTCTAGAGAATCAAATGAGGAAAGAGAAGTAATGTTATGCGCATCAATGCTCCGCTCTCCAAGTAAACCGAAATCACTGAGGAAGGTTGAACTTGAAACTGGCGTTCCCAAGTCTACAGTACAGAGATTAATTAAGAAAAACAAATTAAAATTTTACAAAAGTCACCTAGTCCATAATCTTCTTGAAGATGATCTGGACAGAAGAGTGGAATTTTGTTCTCGTATAATTGAGTTTCATGAGCTAGATCCTGATTGGCATACTAAAATTGTTTTTTTCAGACGAGTCTACTTTCTACCACTATGGTGTTGTAAATAGACACAATTGTAATTATTACAACACCGCCAATCCACACATTCTTGAACAGGCTCAACTCAAATCAAAGGGAATTACTGTTTGGGCAGCTGTCAGTTGTAATGGCGTGCTATCTTACGACATTTCAGACAGTACAATGACTGGGAATAGATATGCACGGGTTTTAAATGAACAAGTATTGCCTCATTTTACAGTTCCAGAAATGGATCAAGCAATCTTCCAACAAGATGGTGCTCCTCCCTTGTTCCATTTTGCAAATACTGTCAAGCAATTATTAAATGACAACCTTTGTGGCCATTGGATTGGTCGTGGAAGTGATTTTTTAGTATGGCCACCCCGATCCCCAGATTTAACTGTGTGTGATTTCTTTCTGTGGTGTTACTTAAAGGAACAAGTTTATACTCGCAGCTTCAATAATGATGAGGAATTAAAACAATCAATTGAAGAGGAACTTCTCCGGATACCGCAGAATTTCTTTGTAAAAGCTTACGATTAATTTGTTAAGCGCTGTTATCAGTGTGTGACTGTGGAGTGTGGATGGATTACAGTTCGAATAATTTTGAACTCTAATTTAGAGGGAAGTTTGGCTATGTTCTAATTTAAATGCCTTATTTATCTAGAATATGACAATATGTAAATAATTTTACAAAACAAAAAATGCTGTTTTTTTACTGCTTTTAATATAGTTTTTCAAAATGCCACCATTTTGTTTCTACAATTTCTAGAGAGCTGTAATTTCAACAGAATATTTTTAAAACATATTTAATGAATTGTGTAGTTTGAAAATTTTCGGTGCAAAAATGGCAAATAATCAAACATGTAAACCTCTTCGTGAAACCTCTTCGTGAGACACATATTCTTGTTCAGATCAGAGTTAATGTAAATATTTATAAATTAGTTTACAAATATGTTTCTAATGGTATCCTATTAGTCGTGAACTCTATAAAATAGTTTTCAACTGCTTTATCATTGAATGGATTAAGTTTACGTTGGATGCAGGTTTTTATTTTGTGTTCAACATTTAGTATCTAATATGTTTGAAAAATAACAGATTGTAATAGGTTGATTAAATTGAATTTCATATGGCTTTTAGTGAGGAGAGTTGCCCATTTAGGACAAAGTTCCTCTTGCCTGGTTCATTTCTTAAAGTTGGTTCTCTGTTCTATCAGTTATTGACAAAAGAACCGGAACCGAGAACTAATGGGAAAAATCTTGGTTCTGTGGTTCCGGTTCTAGAAAACGTAAATGGGGAGATAGCTTTCATATCAGAAATGCTTCATGTGTGAAAAGTGCTGATAAACAGAACAATCAAACTGGCACAAGATAAAAAATATATCTTTGTCAGAAAATATCTGCCCATAAAAGGCCACACCCTTATCAGTACTTGATTTGGCCACGAGATAAACAAAATATAAGTCAGAATTTTTGCCCATAGTCAGGCCACTTCCTTATCAGCACGAGATAAACAAAATATATAAGTCAGAATTTTCGCCCATAGTCTGGCCACTTCCTTATCAGCACGTGAAAAGAGACAGATAACATTAATGAATCATGCGCAAAGGCAGTGAATTGAAGCCAATCAGTTTTTGTTCAAGGGTCCCAAGTCTAGTCATCCCCTGAGCTCCACCCTTGTTTATCACCAGGACTCTTTCTTATCACTTCCTGCCTGATAAAATCACTTGTGGAAACATTCTATTCTATTTACAGCTCATCTAATATTCCGAAATTAATAATGCTTCTAGTTTTACAGGGAATTTTGAAAAATTAAAGGTTTTTATGATGAACTTAAGTAAGATATTAGAGTTTATTTATTTAGACTTGTAATGAAAAAAAACAATGCATACAAACCTTAGGGAATTGGATTGAAGAATGAATTTTTAAGATTAATATTGTATCAAAACTAAACAAAACGAGTCTTTAACATTTTTATTAAAATAGTTAAATTTTATTTTGATAATTTGCTTTCTTTTTACAAAGTCTTAAATTGGATTAATGTTTTAAATTGCACTAATTTAACATTTACTGACCCAAAATAGTTTATTACTTTTTAAATTTAAAACAAAATGTATACTGTAATTTCTAAAAACATTTATAGTATTATTGGCTGCATAGTTTTGTATGAATATGAGTAGCATTTATATTTTCTTAATACAGTATTATCACCAATTGAGAACAGAGGTAATAGTTAATAAAAATAGTTTTTTTTCAATAGTTAATAAAAACATATTTTTAAAATTAATTATATTATTTATTTTTTTTGCTGTTTATTTTTGACATACTATAGTTACATAAACCTCTAAAATTTGGTAGTGGTTATTTCAGTCAATTGCTGTGATTTGTTTTTGAATAAGTTTTATTACTAAACAAGACCTAAAATGGAAGGTTATTTTTTAATTTTCTCTAGGCTTATACGTTTTGTAATTTCCTAAGGGCAAATTTCAGTTGCATATTAATTTGAGCATTATATTTCATTCAGCTTTATTTATTTATTCATAAGACGCCGATCGTCAAGATATGGGCGAATATGGATTTCAAATGAGTGTGATGAGTGTGGATGAGTGAATGTAGTCATTGTTACAAACTAAGGTCCTTAGAAAGTGTCATTAATTAACAGCCCAATGACAAATGAACAGCCGGTGGTTATCAGCTGATCCTTCTCAAAATGTATTATGACTCTGATTGGGATCGAACTGAGAACCTTTAGCACATGAAGCTGGGATTGAACCAACTACGCTACCGACCAATTTATATTTACAATAATACAATAAAAATAGCTAAATTGTATACTTTTTAAAAATTAAAGTTAATACTTTCTTTATACAAAAAATGTAAACAATCATACCCTGAGAATAAATAAAATGTTACCAATTCTCTAATTATTGGAAATATTGTATGTCATTTTATAGATTTTTAGCGTGTATTATACTTCATATTGGAGAAATCACAAAAAAAATGGCACTCTTTTTATTGACTGATTCCACATAATTTGTTGATTCATTTGCATAGAAAAATTTTCTGAGACTTTCTCAAAAAGTCCTCAGAACCGAGAACCGATTTCTGTAAAGAACCGAACCGGAAAAAAATGCAACCAACCCATCACTAGTTGAGATTACCATAACCAAATGGACGGCATAGGCAAAAAATGACCTTTTTCCTTATCTAACTATACATTCTAATGTTGCCAATCACACTGAAAAACAACACAAGACTCCAACCTCCAAATACCTAATTTTTGTACAAAGCTAAAATTTGGTTATTAGTTCTATCATAAAGTTATAGCCCATAATAGAAAGCATTTATAACATGTAACTGTCTATAGACAGTTTATCTAGTTTGATAAACAGGTTGAACTTTCTTTATTATTTATCTTCAACAGTTCACATGGCACTATTGACAGGACAACCAAACATCAATACCTAACCACAAGATGAACAAAATATTCATTGTAGAAAGTATCTCTCTATAGCAAGGTCACATTATTGACTGCACTAAGAAAAGAAAAAGTTGACATTATATGTGAGTTGGCACCAGTTCACATGGGCCTTCAGGCCTGTGTGGAGTACTGACAACCTGTAATGGAATGTGATGAGTGTAGAGCGAATGTAGTTATTATGTGTGGAGTACTGACAACCTGCAATGGAATGTGATGAGTGTAGAGCGAATGTAGTTATTATTGCATACTAAGGCCGATGAGATCGGCTTTGTAGTTGGTATCCAAAAAACGCCAGAAGCCGACTACATCGGCTCACCACTTCATAGCCAGAACCACTGAGGGCCAATCTCAGCACCACACGCTGTCGGGCCAAAATCGCTGTGAGCCGATCTAATCGGCTTTTAGTAATTTTGCCACAGTTTCGTTATTTATAGAAATGAAATTTGTAAAACTTAACAAATAAGAACTTTTATAAATTGCACTGCAGGTAAAAAACACCCATATTAACGTGTAAACTTTATCGAGCAAGCAAGAGGTAAGTTGCTATCAGATACAAAATTCTTTGCTAGGCACTGATTTTTCACTACACCTTTCTACAAACTAACACAACATTCTAGGTGACCCCACTAGAAACTAAATACTATTGAGTTGAATTTAAAATAACTTTTATTCATTTATGTAAAAAGTACAAGAATAGCGTTACAATCACTTCAAATTAATTAAAACTAATTTAAAATTATCCCTCTTTTAAATATTTAGTTATTTTTTAATAGCATGGTATAGTAGTAAATGTCTTTCAGTAAAAATATATAGTACATAGAATTTAACATTTTCCATTTTCTGTCTTTAAGTTAAAATAATTATTTATTTAACTAACTCTAACAATGAATTCTTTAAGAGAATATATTGCAAATTCACAAAATTTTTTAGCGCTTTCTTGAATATTTAAACAATTTCTTCATTTTTAATGTGTTAAGGCAATTTAATAAATAATTTGGCTCCTATGTAATTAGGGCTTTTTAAATAAAATTCCTGTTTAAGAGCTGGTAAGTTCCTGTTTCTAGTATTGTATGAATGATTTGATCCTAATTTTGGTAATAAATATTCCAAGATTATCCAATATTCCAAGATTGTCCAATACATATAAGCTTAATACTGTTAATATAAAAAGTTTCTAAAGCCGCCTCTTGCAGATTCCCTCCACTTCAATCCATTCTTACATTCTTACATATGAAACGCCGACACAACGTTGTTGGTATTTTAAGGCGAATATGAATGGTTATTTATGTCCCTCATAAGTCCAACCCTACGTCCACGTCGTGAGGGACGGGCAACGTCATTAGTAGGAGATTGCCTGTGGGGGCGATGCCAGCGGGGACTTCGTGTGCCCTGGTACCTGCAAGGTTGCTGGTAAGGCTGCACAGGAACTTTGAAAATGACGGCTAACAGGGCTCTGGTGAAGCTGCGACAGGCCTAGCAAGCCGGTAGTGGATTAAAATATGCTTTCAAGAATAAACACAGCCTCGGAAAGGACGGAATTAAACGGCAACAACTTGGCAATCATACAAAAATCAGATTGGGAACAATAAATTTAGTTACGTTAAGAGGTAAGATGGAAGAAGTGGTGGAGGTGATGAGGAGAAGAAGTTTGGATATATTGGGAATCAGCGAAACAAGATGGAAAGGTAGGGGAGAGAGAGAGGTGGGGTTTGGATATAAGATATGGTGGTCTGGAGGGGAGAATGGTAGGAGAAATGGGGTGGCAATAGTGATGAGCAAGAAGATGACGAGTAGTGTAATAAATGTTGAGCCAGTAAATGACAGATTAATTAAGATCACAATTAGGATGGGGAGAGAGATGATGGATATAATACAAGCATATGCACCACAAACAGGATGTACAGAAGAAGAGAAAGTAGAGTTTGAAGAGGAGCTTGAAAGACAACTAAGAGAAGAGAAATCTGTGATAATTGGAGATATGAATGCACGAGTAGGAATGGATAGACAGGGATATGAAGAGATTATGGGAGGCTATGGGATAGGGGAAAGGAATCAGGAAGGAGAGAAGTTGTTGGACTTATGTTTGAGGAATGAAGTGATAGTGGGAAACACGTGGCACGCGAAGAGGGAGAGTCAGAAGTTCACTAGGTATAGTTGGAATGGAGAACACCCAAGTTTGATAGACTACGTGTTAGTTAAAAAGTGTTTACAACCTTTTTTGATAGATGTAAAAGTTATACCAAGTGAAAATCTGGGGGGGGATCACAGATTACTGATAGCGGTTTTTAAGTGGTTCAAAATTGGAAGGGTTGCAAGATTGACAAGGATTAAAACATGGAAATTGAGGGACAGAGAAGTAAAGGAGGACTTTGTGAAGAAATTAAAAGAAAAAGTACCCAGAGATGAAAGTAAAACAGGAGAGGAGGAATGGATAAGATTCAAAAAGGCAATAGTTGAAACAGCGGAGGAAACGTGCGGAAGAACATCAGGGAGGAAAAGGGATAAAGAGACACCATGGTGGAACGAAGGAATTGCGGAAGCAATTAAGAATAAAAATAGAGCTTGGAGAGAGTGGTTTAAGGAAAGGACAGATGAGAAAAGGGAGCGATGGAAGAGACTTGACAAAGAAGCAAAAAAGATGTTAAAGGAAGCTAAAGAAAAGTCATGGAAGGAATTTGAAGAAAAAATGAAGTCAAATTTTGAAGGAAATAAGAAGATCTTTTATGGATTGATAAAAAATAAGACAAAACCAAAAGAAATGATGACTAAAGTAATAGATGTGAGTGGGGAAATTAAATGGAAGGAGCAGGAGGTGTTGGAAACATGGAAAGATTATTTTAAGGAATTGTTAGAAGGAACGGAGGTGGAAGAAGATGGAATGGGAGAGGAGATGATTAATACGGAAGACGATGAAAACTTAAGTATAGGAGAATTGGAAAAAGCGGTAAAGGAGATGAAGGATGGAAAGTCACCAGGAGAGGATGAAGTGACGGTGGAGATGATTAAAGCGGCAGGACCGATGGGAATGCAATGGTTATACAGAGTGATGAGGGGGATATGGAAAAGTAAGAGGATACCAAAAGACTGGGAAATGGGCATAATTGTACCAATTTATAAAAAAGGGAACAAACAGAAGTGTGAGAATTATAGGGGGATAACACTTTTGTGTCAGAGTATGAAGATCTACGAAAGGTTACTGCTTCAAAAAATAAAACCAGTACTGGAAGAAACAGGAAGAGAGGAGCAGTGTGGATTTAGAAGAGGTAGGTCAACAGTAGATGCGATTTTTGTGATAAGGCAAGTGCTGGAAAAGAGATGGGAGTATGGAAAGGATACAGTGATAGCGTTCATAGATTTACAAAAAGCATATGACAAAGTGAAGAGAGAAATGATTTGGGAGAATCTGAGAAGAAGAGGGATAAAGGAGGGGATAATTGAAAGGATTAAGAATCTTTATGAAATATGTAAAAGTAAAGTAAGGATAGAAGAAAAATTCACGCAATCCTTTAAAACAGAGAGAGGTGTAAGACAGGGTAGTGTACTATCACCTTTTCTTTTCAATGTGATCATGGATGAAATCATTGCAGGGGTTCAGATGGACAGAAGAGCTGAGGACTTGAAGGTGGTTGCATATGCAGATGATGTAATGATATGGGAAGAAAGAGAAGAAGAGTTGGAACGAGAGTTGGCGAAATGGGCAGAAGTGGCAAAGAAGTATGGACTGAAGATGAATGTACAAAAATGTAAGGTAATGAAGGTGGGAAGAATGGATGGAGGAAATGAAGATATATCAATTCAAGGGAATGTCCTGGAAAGAGTAGAAGATTTCTGTTATTTGGGTAGTACAATAACAAGCAAGGGTACGATGACAAAGGAAATAGGAAAAAGAATTTGGAAAAGTGGACAATTTTTCAATCTAGTGAAAAAGATACTATGGAATTGGAATATTGGGAAGGAAGCAAAATTGTTAATGTATAAAATGTATTACCAGCCAATCTTATTATATGGAGCGGAGACATGGACATGGAATAAAAGTGACATCAGCAGATTACAAGCAGCGGAGATGAGATTCCTGAGGGGAATAGAGAAGGTTAGTAGAAGAGACAGAATAAGAAATGAAGTAATCAGAGAGAGGCTGGGAGTAATAACATTACAGGAAACGATGGAAAGAAGGAGGATACAGTGGATGGGTCATGTGAAGAGGATGGAAGATAACAGAATGCCAAAGATAGCCTTGGAGAAACAAGAGGGAGGAAGGAGACCGAGGGGAAGGCCGAGAGGAAGATGGATAGACCAGGTGTGGAGGGATGTGGAGAGAAGGGGACTTAGGAGGGTACAGGTGGAGGAGGAGAAGACGTGGAGAGACAGACAGAAGTGGAAGAGGCTGTGTCAGACGACCTGCGAAAGCGGAAACGTTGACTGATGATGATGATGATGAATGGTTATATTAGTGTAGGATGTTTGGATGAGTGTAGTCTGGTTATTAACTGAGTTCAACTGTTCCTCAGAAAGGGCAATTTATTAATAGCCCAAAAGCCAGGGCAACTAAGGCATCTACAGCTTTATGTGGAATCCGGACCACGTAGTGCTGGTCTGATTTTCAGGTAATTGACAAGCCTGATACTCAGTTATCTCCCCCACACACAACATCCGCAAAATGACTACCACCCAACATGGACACCCCAGACTTCTTTTTGTAGTGTCCACGCCGATATAAACCATCAAGCGGATGCCGATATCAACCATCAAGCGGACGCCATGTCGGTATCGCCTACAATCTGCCAAACACTTGGTCCCCATGTAGCTGAGATACGCACTGCTCTCTTTTGTAATAATAGTATTCTGTTAATATATGTATAAGATGTACTGCCATATAAAATAATTTCATATTTTGCCAAACCTACGAACATTTGAGCCAATTAAGCTCATTATCTTTCATTGACTGAATTTTTATCTTTTTCTGATTTAGAAAAGTGTCTCTTGTACAAAATGTGTCACTGAAAATTTGTGTTATGTGTTTTGTCTGTATTTGTTATCTTGGGTAGTGTGTTAGTGGGCTTGTCTTGTAAGTTTGCTGATGTCTGATTAAGTGGCCTAGCCTAACCTTAACTTAACACCTGTAGTACAAATCACCTGTTTTGATGGCGTGACAGTGACGGTGGTTGAAGGGCGAGGTGACTCTCCTGTCGTGATGTTAACCTGATTGGCCCACTTGTTCTGAACCATTTTCTGCATCATAGAGATTTTGGGCTTACGACCTATATAACACAGTAATTCAAAATATTTATGGTGGAATTGGTATATAAATTACAAATAATAACATTAAAACTCCTTTAAGAGTAACTCCAACAGGTTGTGGATTTAAATTCTTTATCATAAGCTTTGCAAAATAAGTTTGTAACACAATCAATGCTGGTATATTAGTTTTTCAAAGTGTTTTAAAACACAAATACAACACTTTGACAGGTATAAAACTTCTGTCTCTTCAGATATTACTTATCTTATCCTACATATAGAACTATTTCCCCCAATAAATTAACCCTTATCGATGTAAGAAAACCTATAGACAGTACATGCTTTTAGATTACAATGCTGAGATTCAGAAAGTCATGTTTCTTAAAACCTACTGAGTTAAAACACCATTCCATAATTTGCTTGATACAGAACAAAATTTATAAAATTATGCCTTGTAATATTTCGAAACTGATATAATAATGTGTACTGATATAAATATTAATATTATAACAATGCTAATATTGTTTAAACTAACATAAGTTTAAACAGGAATTCTGTTACACGGCATTAATAGCATCATCTTCACAAATATATACAATTATGACAACATATACGGAACAAAGAACAATTTCTTTATTTATTTTTATTTATTTATTCATAAGACGCCGATCGTCAAGATATGGATTTCGAATGAGTGTGATGAGTGTAGATGAGCGAATGTAGTCATTGTTACAAACTAAGGCCGACTATTCCTTAGAAAGTGTCATTAATTAATAGCCCAATGACAAATGAACAGCCGGTGGTTATCAGCTGATCCTTCTCAAAATGTATTGACTTTGATTGGGATCAAGAAAACATTAACAATACATAGAAAGTATAATTAAATAGTAAAAATATTCTATCCATGAGTGCAGTGATTTGTAGTTCTCAGTACCACGTAAGTTGGCAAATTGTATGTATAATATCAACAATTTGAAATATTCTAATTAATCAATAATTTAAGAGGGAATTTTCCCATATTTTCTAAATTATCAGAAATTCACCTTAAAAAAGTTTCTGCTAGTAAAATTATTAACAAATATAGACTAATTTCTATATTTCCACCCGCCCTCCCATTTATTTATTTTAATATATAATAAATATATTAAAAAACATAGAAAAGATTATCTGAATTTTTGAATTCAGGTATTTTTTTTGCAAATTTAGTTTTAGAAAAAGCATGTTTTCTTTCATAAACAGTATTATATAACCACCTGATAAATCACAATACCCTGCTGAGCGTTCTGTGACTTATCTAAGCCTTTTGATGGTGTCAATCAATAACTATCACTATTAAAATTAAATAAAATGGTGTAAAAGAAACATGTTTTAAATTCATAAATGTCTCAATTATAAATAAATATTTAAAAAACTATTCTAAATTGGACGTTAAAAAATTGTGTGAATCAAGAATCAAGATTAGGTTCATTGTTATTTTTAATCTTAGTAAGAATAAAATGCCACCACCACAAAACCAGCAACTAGTGTTTTCTCTGTAGATACCAATCTTCACCAGATGTTTCCTGAAGTGGCCGTGTCCAGTAATATACGCAATCACCGTCCTGATGTCATTCCGATTCATGGCGGTGAGTGATTTGGTCATAGGTATGAGTCCACTCACCAGAAATCAGACTTGGCCGTGAAACCCTGACATCTACTTTGGTGGCGATTTCTCCCCAAGTTCAACATTCTCCCCAAGTCCAATGCCACATACTGTTTCAGGCCCTACAAATGGAATCCTCGCTCCCATCTTAGCTAGGAGATCAGCCTCTTCTAGCCTGTGAGGCCGCTGTGCCCTGGAATCCACCTCAATTGAAGATTATTGAGCTGGGCAAAGGCCACAAAGTTCGAAAACACTCCAAAGTGAGTCTTGAGGTAAATTGGCAGGAGTCAAGTGCTTTAAGAGGGGCTTGATTCTCTAAAATAATACAAATCTGTTTGCCCCTGACTTGTTTTGCTAGCGCTTGTTGGGCACAGACAGAGATGGCAAATATCTCTCAGCCTAGTAGATCGTACAGACTGCCCCATAGGCTAGTCCCAGTAGAGGACCATAGACCCCAAACCCAGCCCCGCCCTCCAGAACAGAACCATCTGTGTACCAGACAATTTCTGTTGGGGTTTGGGTTGCAGCTAACCTTAGTCTCCTGTCAAGGACTGTTTACAATAGCTCACCACTGTACTTGCATTGACACCTGGCAGCAATGCTGTTTTGAAATAGAATTAAATAGTTCTATTTTAAAAACTGTCTCATTCCTTTTGACGGAGTGAAACTAGCAATTTAAAAATCCTAGATGTATTATTTTGTATATTTTTTTTTACATAAAAACAGATTTGAGTGATTACTAAAAACTAAAGCTTTAAAAAAATTGGCAATAATTTTAATAACAGTTCAAATTTATACTTTGAGATTTGTAATCTATGATGAAAACTACGGATGTCACCTTTTTTCGCTGGGGTTGCACCAATAGAGTCTGGATTGCTAGAAATTACATCACATTTGCGTTTACGTTCTACTGGTTTCGATACTGCCCTTTTTGGAGGTGGATCGACAGTGTGTGGGACGACAGGCCGGACAGGTGGTACATAGCCTGGAGACAGCAAAGTACCGAGAAAGTCAGCAACTTCATCCTGAAATTGAAGGATAATCCATTGAGAAAAGAGTTATTGAAATAATCAAATTACTTTTTTTTACATAGAGGCTGATCTCTTTAACCTTACTGTAACCATTTCTCAAAGACTACTGATTTATGGGAACCTATCAGACAGAATAAGGGGGAGAACAAGTACATTGCAAGGTGAATATTATTGATTGAGGGTAAATATTACTGGTCAGTTGCAGCTAATTACAGATTTTCATGAGCTTGTTGGTACTTATTAATATGCTTGATTCAGCATCTAATTTTATATTTTATTTTATAAGTTATCCATTTTATGTTTTCATTGTTTTATACATATACTTTTGTAAATAATGTTCTTTTGTTAGTACTTAGTTAATTAAAAATTGTTTAACATTTCTTTTTTAATATATTTAATAATATCAGCTATATTTTGTAAATCAGCTGATTCACACCAGTCTAAATTCTCAGTCTTTATTATTTATTTCATCAGTACACACAATCAATTTAAGTTCAGTTCATATTTTGTTTTTCTGAAAGTTTTTCAATTTACAAATAGTGTTCAATAAATTTAATATAGAGGCAGTGCAATATATTACATAAAGAAACATCTTTCAAAAGTTTTGTACAACAATTTTGTGTGTAAATAATTTACTTGGTCTGGACAGTGCAGGATGTCACTTTTATATTTCAATCATTTCATAAAAGGGTCATCAGCATCCCTTTTAATTCAATAATCACAAACATTATCAAGGGTCATCAGTATCCCGTCTTTTCACTTTACTTTCACAAATAGCCAAGTTTTCATCTGGTTACCTTCACTTGTTTTATCCCATTATTCATATGTCATTCTGGTCCAGTGGCAATCATACACCTACCTCTCCATCATAGTAAAGTGGATTCAAGTCCTAATCTCTCCATCTACTTTTTGCCTGGCAAATAATTCATAATATAATTATATTTAATTAATTTTTGTATTTAAATTAAGTTTTCATGTATTATTATTATTAATTTAAATTTTGTAAAATTAAATTATATATTTTAATACAATTATCTTTCTTTTATTTAACAAATTCAAATAATTATAACAGGTGATCTTTTCTGGCAAATTTTTCATTTTGATTTTTTTAGAGTAACTTAAGTCAGACTAATTAACAAAATTTAATAGTCCCTTAGGCCTCAACAATGCTATTAAATGTTTCTTCAATGGTGCTATTGACAGGACAACCAAACATCGAGATCTAACCACAAGATGAACAAAATATTCATTGTAGAAGTATCTCTCTATAGGAAGGTCACATTGTTATATTCACTAAGTAAAGGAATAAATAACATTATATGTGATTTGGAATAATAATTTAAGAGTACAATTGGGAATTTATATACGTCTATTGAGAATAAACTAAGTAAATGCCAATATTTTTTTAAAACTTCATTCGCCAGTTCACATGGGCCTGTAGGTCTGTGTATAAACTTTATTCAACAAGTGATTTGGGCTCAGTTGGGAATTTGAACTTTGGATCTTGCCCTCTGCAGTCCGAAGCCTGAGCTACTCAGCCACTACTTTAGCAATTAAATTTTTGTATACTGCTGACACGAATCCCACTCTTTCAGTGGCACACCATGACACATTTGTCAATAATGATACATATAAATTAAGTTCCATCTTTGTTATTGTTACTTTTCTTAACAATAGTTTGTAATATTTGAGATACAATATTTTGGGTTAAAACAAAACGCATCCATAAACACTAACAGCATATACTTATTCATTCAGTAAATCACTACTGAATGAATAATTTCTCTTTAGAATGTGTTAATTGAGTTATAACTTAGAGGAAAATCACATATTTACCATGACACATTTATCAAAAAGTATTTGTGTAAAATGGGTTACAACTGTGTTACTGTTCTACAAGAACAGTACATACTCCCCATGACACATTTATCAACAGATGTTTGTTGAAATTAGGTTAAAACTATATTATTGTTACATAAGAACAGCACATACTTAACACTACACATTTATTAACAAGTATTTGTTTTCTGTAGGATTAAGATCTGGCGATTGTGCAGGCCAAAGCATACTGTGTAATGCATGTTAATGAAAAAAAGATTGATCACCCATGAGCTATGTGGGAGTGTACTTTCATCAACGTATGTGAGCTCTTGTTCAAATATCAGTGTTTCACTGGGAGTGTTGAGCAAAGTACATTATTGTTACATAAGACAAGCACATACCATGACACATTTGTCAACAATGGTTCGTGTAAATTGTGTAAAAACTATGTTATTACAACACGAGAAGAACACACACTCACAATAACACATTTATCAACAATAATTTGTGCAAATTGCATAACAACTATGTTATTGTTAGTCAAGAACAGCATACACTCACCATGACACATTTGTCAACAACAGTTTGTGTTATTCCATCAAGTTTTTTCTTGGCTTTAGTTAGTCTCAGCTGATCATCTGCACCTCCCACCAACACTAAGGATGACACTACATTCAACTTCTCACGCATCTCCTCCATGTCATCTACCCTGCTCATTCCCAAACCAAAATTAAATATTGTTTATATAAAGTTTTCAAACATTAAATTTAGACTTTCATGTACCATTATACTCTTTGGGTAATTTTGTTACATATTGGTTATGAGAGAAGTAATCTTTTATGTAGGTTTCAAGAATCATTTTCGTCTAATTTTTTTAATAGCAAACACTCTAGCAATAAAAACAAATCATGGATTACTGAGGGAATTAAAGTGTCGAGTAAAACAAAAAAGGAATTTAGTAGTCTTGCTAAGCCATCTTGTAATATGTATTTTATTAGATATGTTAAGGAATATAAAAGAATTTTCAGGTTAGTTTGTATTAAAGCTAAGCTAATGAGTAATTCACATTTTATTAAGGATTCTGAAAATAAAAGTAAGGCTGCTTGGTCTATTGTTGAGTTAGAACTGGGCTACAAAACCCCCATCTATGACTTTCCAGATATTAAGTTGGGCGATAAAAGTTCTTGATAACTCTTTAGGTATAGCAGAGTTTTTTAATACAACATATACTGACATTTCACAAATCATCTTAGTAATACCATCTAAAGAGTATGCCATAAAACTTGCTTCAAATAGGCTTAATTGTAATGTACGCAAATTTAATTTTGGTTTTGTTACTGCGGATGAAGTCATCAAAGTAATGAAATCTTTCAAAATTACAAGTCGGCTGGGTGTAATGATATTCCTTTAGAATTAGTAAAGAAAGTATCTATTTAGTCTCTGAACCTTAGGCAATCTTAGTAAATCAGTCATTTCAAAATATGCTGAATTGAAACCACTGTTAAAAAAAGAGACATACATAATTCAGATAATTACCGACCAGTCTCTTTGCTTCCTTCAATTTCAAAGATTTTTGAAAAATTGGTGTTTAATCAGTTGTCAAGCTTTTTGAAGTCAAATGGTCTGTTCCCTAATGAACAGTTTGAGTTCAGAAAGGGACGAAGCTATGCTATTTCTAATTTTATGGATAAAGTTTTGTGGTCATTGGACAAGTCGCAGAGCACATTGGGTGTGTTCGGTGACTTGTCCATGGCCTTTAATTATGTCAACCATGACATTCTTTAAAAAAATGTAATTACTTAATTTGTTGGAGGAATCAATCAAATGGATGAGCTCTTAGTTGAAAAATCGCTATCAAAGAACGGTAATTTGTAAAGATAATGTAAAGCAAAGGTCTAAATGGGAGCATCTAAAAATTGGAGTCCCTCAGACTTCGGTCTTGGGACCCCTCCTTTTCTAATGTATATCAATGACTTACCTACAAATGTCCATTCTGAACTAGTATTGTTCGCTGAAGACAATACAAAATTGTTAGAGCTAATTCTTTAGATGAACTAGAACATAAGAGTTAATCAAGCTTTTCTAGAACTCTATCTGGTTTGAAAATAATGGACTTAAATTAAATGAATCTAAAACTCGGTTGATTAATTTCAGAACATTTCAAGCTGGAAAAGATTTTGATAGAGCAGTTGCTTTTCAAGGTCAGGAAATTTCAGTATTGGGAAATGGTCAGTTCCTTGGAATGTTCAGATATCAAATGTTAGTCTTAAGGAATTTTTTGGACATTAAAACCAGGTTAATTATGTATTATGCTTATTCTTTTGAATTTTAAATGCGGTATTGAGTTTTGGGGATTAGTTTCAGGAGTAGATAAAATTGTTATAATTCAAAAAAGATTTTTAAGAATAATGACAAATGCACCTCGGTGGTCTTCTTGTAAACCATCTTCAAAGAATTTCAAATTATGACTCTTCCTGGTCTGTTCATATCAAAAACTTTACTAATGGTCAGTCAAATTTCAACAGAATAGTTTTTTAAAATTACAACTATGATTATAATACAAGATTCAAAAACAATTTACAATACCCTAAGCATTGTTTAAAACTTGTAGAAAAGACACCCAGCTATATAGGAATGAAATATTTAATAAATTAACAAATATGTATAAAACTGTAATCAATACAAACAAATTTAAAAGCAGCCTGACAAAATTGTTGTTTTAATAGTTGTGTAAATATTGAACTTGTGTCGTTTGATTTTTATTTTAGGTTTAGTTGACCAGTGGTGCTGATAAAGTTTATTGTACATTAATTTGATGACTTAATATTTATTGTTTAAATAGAGTTTCTATTATATTTCCACTGACTGTGTACATTTATTTCCTATTGTATATCTGACAATGACACCAGTTCTTGTAGCAATGCTATGTACGAATGTTATGTGATAATAAAGTGGCGATTTGATTATGTTTGAATTATATTAATTATTGAGGACATGCTTTTATTAATGAATACAGTACAATTAAATTTATAAAGTTTTATTACAATAATTTTGGTTACTTATGTTATCAAAGGCGAATGAATAAAATGAATACTTGACTTGAATCTTTATCACCTTGTAAAGGCAACATTTTTTAAAGCCTTTTTAATGCTGCCTGGGTGCACAGTAATGACTCAGACCAATGGTTATACAGCAAAACATATTCAATTCACTTTTGGAATATTACAAACAGAGAAAAGCAAATGCTGGAAATCTCCATAAAAAATTATGTTTGGATTAGGTAGTTTCTTATAATTAACAAACACTGATATCATTTTCTAACATTAATATATGATTACAATACTTACCGTACTGTATTAGATTATTATTTGTAATATACAGGGTTTCCGAAAAAGAATGCCCTGATTTTGAATGGGTGTAATTTAAAAACTATTCAAGATATTTAAACAATTAAAACGTCAAATTGAAGAGAAAAGAACAAAGTTTTTTCTCATACCTTAATATGTTTCGATGTGTGCTCCGTTTGTTCCTCTGCAGATATCAAATTGGTATTCGATTTCTCGCCATGTGTTGTGCAGCATCTCAGGTGTAACAGTAGCGATCGCTGCCGAAATTCGCGCACGCAGATGTGGCAAGTCCCGAATCTTTTCGGCATAAAAAATGTTCTTTACGTAGCCCCAAAGAAAAAAGTCCAAAGGGGTCAAATCAGGACTCCTGGGAGGCCAGGGAATGGGCGCACCCCTGCCTATCCAAACATTTGGAAACTTGTTGTTCAGTGTAATTGAAGGTAATGAGGCGGCGCGCCGTCTTGCATTAAAATTACTCGTTCACCGCCTTGTGGTTCAATATCGTCGATTTGAGGAAACAAAAATTGTTCTAGCATATCTAGATAAATGATGCCATTAATTGTTTTTTCGGCGAAAAAGAAAGGGCCTATAACTTTGTCATACAGCAACCCACACCACACGTTCACTTTTGGGGAATCACATACATGTTCCTGCACAATGTTAGGCTGTTGGGAACCCCAAATACGACAATTATGACGATTTACAACACCACTTGTGTTAAATGTTGCTTCGTCTGAAAACAGCACTCTTTTCAGAAAATTAGGATTGTCATCAATTTCGTTCAGCATAAAAGTTCGTTCGCAGCAATTCTGCGCATGCCAAGGTCAACGCTCACTCCCATGCCACACGGAAAACAAAACTTTGATCTTTCCTCTTCAATTTGACGTTTCAAACGTTTGAATATCTTGAATAGTTTTTAAATTACACCCATTCAAAATCAGGGCATTCTTTTTCGGAAACCCTGTATTTAGAGCATGAATAAAAAAGGTATTTCTTTTCTTGACATAAAATGTTATGTAAATTAAATAACATTTTAATTTTTTAAGAGAGTAACAATAAAACTACTGTAATATAGAAATATATTTCACTTAAAGTACAATAGTACAAAATATAATTTTAACTATATAAATTAACTTAACTGTCAAATCATTATCGTTTTAGAATAATTTCTGTATAGTACAAAACATAAAGTAAAAGTATGATAAAACTAAGTTAGCATTAATGGTATGTCAGTTTGCCTCAATATGTGGCACTGAAAGGCTTAGAGATTCCCTTAAAAGTGCCAGTGTTCGATCCAAACCACAAGTGTTAATAAATAAAAACAAGCTGAATGTAAAAATAAAAACTTGATTAATCATCACGTCAACGAAAACGTTTGATAAAACATGAGATTCACTATCACTATAAATGTCTGAATCGTAAAAATATGAAAAAAATACTGATATAAAAACAATATAAGACATTTAAAAAATAATTTGTTTTAATTAACCCACTTCATTTAGGACAGAAAATATTATAAATTCCACTAATCTATAATACATTATTTATTTTCTATTATTACATGTTTTTCTATTTTGTTCACATTTGCTGTTGTTCTATTGTTTTATAGGGTAGGCCTACTGACATGATAACAAATGCTTTATGGTCTTTTTCAGAATGTTCCCATTTGGGGAACCAATTGTTAACATTTTTGACCAAGTCTAGCATTAAATTGGAATTAACATCCTAAGTCACTTTAATATCGGTCATGTGATTCTTACTTATAAGAAAGTGGTAATCGCTATCAATCAGTATTGGTTATTGATAGAACAACGTTACTGTGCCATCTAGTTAGGATTATGAGGGGTGTCCATAATTTAAGGTCTCCAATGAGCTCCCGTTGCGACAGAGCAAGCTAGGGTAAATCTGACAACAGTGACATGTTCATTGCTTCCCCACCACTATTCCTGCTCGTCTCTACCTCTCTGCGACGCTCAGTCTTGGCTTAGCAGTCGTTAACGATGGAGGGGAGAACAAATCCATCTATATAGGATAAGACAGAAATGAAAGTTAAGGAACTTTTGCTTGCAGATCAGCATATGACTGTGTAAGAGATTGCCAAACAGAAAGAGAACATCTCTAAGACTACCACAAACAAGATTTTGATGGGCTATATAGAACAAAAGGAGACGTTAGCTGACAAAGGGCATTCGTTTGCACAATGACAATGCCCGCCTTCAAGTCGCCCGAACCACAGATCTTGACGCCAAAGTTTGGTGGTAAATGATTGACCATCCTCCATAAAGCCCTGATTTGGCTCCCAGTGATGCATATTTTTGTTCCTTACGGTAACTTAAAACAATACTTGAGGGAATGAAATTCTCATGTTACAATTCCTTCCTGCTTGAGTTGGCAGGAGATTGGTATGATGTGAGTATAAAAAAGCTCCCGAAATGACGCCAAAAGTGCATTGATCATGATGTGGACTGCATTGAAAAATGGTTTCAGAACCTATAATTGGTTTTACAATAAAATTATGTTACTATGTGAAAAGCATTGTAGACCTTAATTTACAGACAACCCTCTCGTACATGGACATATGTTAAACAACAGCAGATGTATAACTTGCTTATATACAATGTCACTTACTATTTCATTTGGTAAGTAGTCACTTCCAAGTTTTTTTCAATACACATGAGAGTGCAATTGTTAAGTTAATTACTTTTATACCAAAATAATGGAGCAGCTGATTGTTATTTTATTGTTTGAGGAATAAGTTTTACCTACATTTCCCATAACTGCTCAGTTGAGCAAATATTTTAGTTTTCGACATAGTTGTTTTCCACTTTGCTCATTATTAATTTGTCTATATTAATTTGTCTATATATCTTATCTAACCTAACTAAATATTTCATCCCAGCCTGGTATACTGTATTCATAGTCTGTAAATGAGACGGATTATTCATTTTATTAATTGTATTAAAAATATTTTGACATTTATTAGTTTACTTTATGTTTTTTAGATTTTCTTGACAAATTAAGTAACTTTACTGATAAAAGTTTGATATATTCCATATTTAAATGCCTATTTTCAATTAAATCTATATCTAATAAAATAATTATTTATTTATTTTATTAAAGTGCTATAAAGCAGCTAATGTACAAATGATGCTGAGTGCGGTGCTGTAGTGGTCTGTAATGTGCGTTTGTACAACAGCAGTCTTTACCTCATCCCAATTATTATGTTTTACAAATATATGATCTATGCAGGATTTACTGGCTAGGATCATGATGGCTACTCTGAAAGTTTGTTATTGGTAATCTGTTCTGAACATTTAATTCGTCATCTGAAGTTCGACTCGCAACAGGCGGCCATTGACCACGCTAGCAACCAGCATCCTAACCTAATATTTCTTCTTGAAATATGCTTTTTAAGTAGTAATGATTAATTTGTGCAAATAGTTTATTATTGTCTATCTGTTTTGAACATTTAATTTATCATCTGAAGTTCGACTCGCAACAGGCAGCCATCGACCACGCTAGCAACCAGCTTCCTAACCTAACATCTATTTCCTTTTTTTCTGGTATTCTTTCCTTTTTTACTTCACCCGGCCTAGTTTTCTGTCATTGTTTCCTCCTCCACACCTTTTTTTATTCATTTTATACACTGGGAAAGTCAACTTTGCGAGGTAAGGAGTCTTAATACATTAAATCCAACATGTCAGGGCAAACAATTTTCTAGGGCATAAGTAAAATGCTGCTAACTTGTAAGACTAAATAAAACACAAAAAACCAAAAAAATAGCAAAACTTAAATAAAAATAAAAAAATAAAAATCACTGGGCTGTGTCTGATTATTGTAGGTTAGAAAAATTTTAAATTAGAATGATGAATGATTTGATTGTGGCATGTAACCGGTGCAATCTGGCAATAGATGATACAGAAGCAGATTCAATTCAGTGTGATGCTTGCGGCCTGTGGTACCATTCCTGGAAGCAGTGTTCAGGATTGAAAAAAACAACTTTCAAATTGTTAGGAAAAAAGGACTCATGGATTTGTATTTCTTGCATTGATTTGTGTAAAAGTATGGTTACCCAAGACCTACCTGCTAAACTTAGTAAACTTAACCAAGAACTGAAAGAGGTTAGGGACCTAAATAGGCTTTTCTTTGAGGAAAACATAGAATTGAAGCAAAAAAATAATGATCTTCATAATCAGTTAAATGAGCTCAAACTTAATAAAATTAATTTAGGTGATAGGCCTATTACTGCTCCTGTTGTGGTGTCGGGGCCTGACGCATCATCACACTGCCCAATTGGTGCTGTTAGTGAGGCTGCATCTGGGAATGCTCTTGAGCAAAATAGAAATCCAACTCATGTTAATATTTTTAATGGTAGTCTCAACTTCTCATCTGTGAACATTATGGCTGATAGTCAGGGACGTAGACTAAGAGAGGAAATAGAGGATAGGCTAGCTAAAGTTAAGGTTAGGGTCACATCTGAAATTTTTCCGGGTGCACCCATGGGTTATTACTCCAAGAAGTTGGACGCTGAAAGAAACAAGAGCGATATGGAAGGAGGAAGGTTAAATGTCGTCTTGGGCGGTGTAAATGATACTGCGAGGGAGTCAGTGGACCGTGTGGTCCAGGACCTGAGTGCAGCCTTTGGGGGTGGTGGTGACTCCGGTGAGAGGAACTTTGCGGTGATTGTCGAGACACCTTACAGATACGACGATGTCAGGCAAAATGAATCAATAAGGTACCAGAACTCTAGGCTTAGGGAACTTTGTGATAGGTTGAATTGGTTGTATGTTCCTGTTAATTTTTCTCTGTATCGTCAACATTACACTAAACATGGACTCCACTTAAACAAGAAGGGCAAGGATGTCCTTTGCTCCTTAGTAGCCAATTCTCTAAAGAAAATAAAAGACAATTTTTTAGCGTAACATATAATATTAGACTTAGGCCTAATGCTACACCGACACTTTACTGTAAGCCGAAACGTCGAACTTTATCTTTAAAATCCTCTCGCTTTTTAAAATTTTTACATCTGAATGTTCAGCGTGGCCTTTGCTCAAAAAAAGGATTCGATTGAAGTTTTCTTAGAAGAGGAACAACCTCATGTATTCTTGGTTACGGAGCATGGGCAAAAAAATCTTTCAAATTTGGAAAATATCCTTGAAAACTATATGTTGCACAGCTCCTTCTGTCGAGATGACAGGCTTGGAGGTGGCTCGGCCATCTATACTAGGCAGGGTCTTGAACTTTTTAATAGTATTCCTGATTCAAGTAATTTTTCTGTATCTTCAATTTGTGAAATTTCAGAGGTTAGATTGGTTGTTGATGATACTTGCTTTCTCTGTGCAGTCATCTATAGGCCCCCTACAAATGATAGCAATAGTTTTGGTTTGTTCTTTCAAGCTTTAGATAATTACCTTTTTTCAAGAGCTAAAGATAACCGGCAATTGGTGATTGCTGGGGACTTTAATATAGATCCAGTCCAACATGAGAATGAATTTAAAAACTTTTGGGACATCTTAGCTTGTTACGGCTTGAATATTCTTGTAGACTTTCCGACAAGGTTAGGCGAACATTCAGATACTTGTTTGGATCTTTTTATCTCAAATGTAAATGGTAAGATATCAGCAACAGAACCCTCTATCTCTGACCACTTGGCATTGATCTTCGAGGTTCCGGTTTTTGACTTACAAGATAAAAATGTTAATTATGTACTAAGTAGAAATTATTCTGATAATAATATTAAGGAACTTAGTTTTAGGTTAGGCAGAGAGGATTGGAGGGAGGTTTATGATGCTCCGTTAGTTAATTGCCAATATGAGAAATTGGTGGAAATATTTTCTTATCAGTTAGATATAGCCTGTCCTCTGCGAAAAGTTAAAAAAGCACAATCCAAAAATATCAAGTGGATAACAGATGAAATACGGTCAATGAAAACAGAGTTATTGGACATTTATTCTCTTTGGACAGCAACAAGGGATAACACTGTTAAACAACATTACAACCAAATGAAAAGAAAGTACAGAGAGGCTATTACAGCTGCTAAATCTAGTTTCATTAAGTATGAGATAAGCACCTCAAATAACCCGAATAAAGTCTCATGGCAGTATTTAAACTCATTAAGAAAGAAAACACCTAGATTAGAACAAAACATCACTCTTAAAGTAGATAATGTAGTTGTAAGTAATCCTAATGCCATAAGTAATATTTTTAATGATTTTTTCTCCAATCTTCCACATTGTAACCTTTTTGTTGATAGTAGTAGTTTCTCTTGTAATAGTGTGAGTCAAACAACTTTTGAACTTAATAGATTTCCACCCATTGATAGAAAAGCACTTGTTAAAGTAATAACTTCATTACCAAATAAAAAGTCTACCGGCTATGACGGTATCTCAATGGAAATAGTTAAAAAGTGTTATCCAGAGTTAATAGATCCTTTACTTTTTCTGATAAACAGTTCAATAGAAAAGGGTGAATTTCCAGAAGCGGCTAAAGTGGCTCTGATCAAGCCAATTTTTAAAAAGGAAGATCCCTGTTTGCCTGAGTACTACCGTCCTATCTCACTCCTCCCATCAATATCAAAGATCTTGGAGAAAGTCGTATGTGACTCACTGGTCGATTATCTGGGCGTTCACTCAATCCTTTTTAAAAATCAATTTAGTAACCAGAAGCATAAGTCCACCAAACTGGCATTGGTCAAATTCATTAATTCATGCATCGACGCCCTTGATGGTGGCGAGACGGCCATGGGCTGTTTCATCGACCTGTCCAGGGCGTTCGATTGCGTCTCTCATCAGATTCTTCTAAAAAAGTTAGCAGCCATAGGTATCAAAGGGACAGCACTTAGCTGGATTAGCTCATATCTTTCTAATAGACTTCACAAAACCAAAATAGACTTCATTGATAAAAACGGCATCAAGAAAACTTCTTACTCAAATCCGAAGGTAGCTTCATTTGGCGTTCCACAAGGGTCAATATTAGGGCCAATCTTGTTTCTCCTTTATATTAATGACATTTCAAACTTCTTACCTGGTAACCTTTTTTCAATTTTTGCAGATGATACCTCAATCTTAAATTCCCACAGAAATCTTAATATTCTAGAACAGGAAACTTTCTTCAATGTGAATATCCTTTCACAGTATTTTTCAGGCATTAATCTTCATATAAATCCCAAAAAAACACAATACATACATTTCATGACTGATCAGAAAAGAAACCGTCTTGTCAAAACAGGAACCATCCTTCCGTCCGTAGTACTTGACGAAACGATCATTGAAGAAACCCAGTATGTCGATTATTTGGGGGTGAGATTGGACGGTGGTCTCAGGTGGAATGAACATATCGATAAACTTGCTAAACAGCTGGCTACATACATTTTTGTTCTGAAAAATATATCCTCGTTAAATAACATATCACTGTCTAAACTGGTGTACTTTGGCTTGATTGAGAGTCTGGTTAGGTACTCAATCATCCTTTGGGGTTCCTCTAGTATTAGTAATTTAAATAGGATTTTTGTCCTTCAAAAAAGAGCAATTAGATGTATGTTGAAACTTAGACCTGGTGACTCATGTTTTGAGCATTTCAGAGAACTGCAAATTTTAACTGTACCTAGCATTTATATGTTTGAAACAATAGTCTATGTAAAAGAACACAAACAAATCGCTGCTCATCAGCATTCTTACAATACCAGAAATCATAATTTTAATCCTTCTGTACATCATAATCTTAAGCTCTTTGAAAGAAAGCCGTATTACATGGGTCTCAAGCTACTTAAACAACTTCCTCCCAACATAGCCCAGATAAATAATATAAAAAAGTTTAAATGTGAGCTTAAAAAATATCTTGTAGACCAGTGTTTCTATCAGATTCCACCTTGCCTGACCTGACTCTCATTCCTGCATTGGTTACAACCAACCCTACCCCCTCCTGATTATCTCTGCCATGAAGACAAGCATCAAGAAGATGTGCCTAATATGAAACGAGGAAAGAATAAAGAATGACTGGTCCTATGCCAAGTGGTCAATCAGGACGACGTGGGATATGTATATGTATGTATATGTAATGCCTATTACATTATAGCACTAGAGAAAAAAACAAAAAAAAAAAAACATTTATAACAACAACAAAAAAGAAATAGCAAGATCTTGTTTGTCAGATGCACCACATGGCACTGTTATTTTCATTTCTAAAAAATATTGACTTCTTCCAACAGAGTTCTCAAAGCCGAAACAAATCGATAAAAATGTAATACATATGGAATTGCTTAACAAAAAAGATATAACTTAAATAAATATATTATTATAACAAACAAATAGCATTTATGCACACATAAGTATATGAAACAAGGAACTATACTAACAGAAATACGTAATAACAAAAGTAAATATCTAAAAATTTAACAATAACATGTTAATGTTTGTTTGTTTGAACAAACAACTACAACAAAATAAAGACAACAGTGATTGGGGAAAAATTAACTAGGTAGGCCTACATCTATTCTTAAACATTTCAATTAGTTAAAAATTGACTTAAATTATACCTAATAAATCAATTTCATATGTGTTACACAGCCACATATTGTATTCATTGTATTGAAAGGCGAGTGATAACCAAGATCAGTGCGAGAAAAGCAAGGAGCAAAATCAAGAGAATTATGTGGATTTGGTCGAGGGATACAGAAATCAAGTTGAGCCAACAAGTCACAATGGTCTAGTGATAAGATAAACAGTGAATTTTGCGTCTGTCCGTAAGTGTCATCATATTAAACATATCTAATAGTTTAATTAAGGTACAGCATAAGTATATAAACCATATATTTTGTAAAGTAGAAATCTTAAAAATGTCTTTTGAATTGTTTCAATTATATGTAATAAATATATCTGATGAGGACACCATACAACAGATGCATATTCCAGACTCGAACGTCGAGAGAACAATAAATTAATTTAATTGCGTTAAAATTATTTAAAAACTACTTGATCTTTGAATGAAACCTAATACTGAATAAGCTGCCCCACTGTTGACCAACACATTATCTGCAAACGAGAGTCTTGAATAAAAAATAACGCCTAGGTCCTTATAGATAATTTTCTGGTTGATTTAATACCATCCATAGTGTAATCAAAGTGTAGGGTCCCAATACCAGTTTTTTGTGTGTAAGTTACAACGGCACTCTTTTTCACATTAAACCGAAGATTACTCTTACTCCAGTCCACCAAAGCATCAATGTCAGCCTGCAGCTGTAGGCAATCATCAATGTAATCTACTCTCTTATAAATCTCTTATAAGTCATCTGCATACATTAGGATATTACAATTTTTTAAGCGATTAGTTATATCATTAATGAAAATTAAGAACATAAGGGAACCCAGACCTGAGTCTACTTTGAATTCAACTGAGTTAAAGCCCTCATATGTAACAAATTGTTTCCTCTCATATACATAGGAAGTGAAAAATAATATAGTAATGTGTGATCGACCATAGTGGTGCACCTTAGACAATAATGATACACTGATATATCAAACGCTTTTTCAAAATCAGTGTAGATACAATCAACTTGAATATTTTGATTAACCAAATTTATTAAATATTGACAAAAATTTAATAAATTAGAGTTAATTGATCGACTGGGTTGAAACCCGTGTTGAAATGGAGTAATAAAATTTTTGATATGATTAAGCAATCAGTTGTAAGGTATACTCGAATACCTTAGCCGGTGAAGATAAAATAGCGATCGGTCTATAATTTGTTACATCGCTTCTGTCTCCTTTTTTATGTATAGGTACTACTTTGGCCACTTTCCTAAATTCAGGAAAACAATTATTATTAAGAGATAAACTAAACAAGTAGTGTAAGGGCTTTACAAGATTCTCCGCACAACCTTTCAAAATGTAGGGTGGAAAATTATCAGGGCCAACAGATTGTTTTGATTTTAATTTTTTCAAAGCACATAAAACCTTTCGTTCAGTGATATCCGAAATAAACAGATTATTAATATTCTTCATAACTGGTGAGCGGAGCACCTGACTGAACACTGTTTGGTCGTTATTGTTTGGTTCATAAACAGAGTGGAAATATTCAGCCAAGGCCTCTATTATCTCAGTGCCACCCTAAAATTCCTTATCTGCCCATTGCATAGCCACATAATAGTGAAACTATTATAATAGTATAGCTTTGAATTTACTTTATATTAAAATTAAACATATTAGAAAACATCAGAAAACAAATTCCAGTTAAATTTATACTAATCACACTAAACCTCCAACAGTTTTCAGTGTAAAAAATATAAATAAATTCAGTACTATAAAAAAATTATAAAAGAATTCAGTATAAAAACACAACATTTTTTCAAGAAGAACTGAAGATTAATCAACCGCAAGCTTGCCATCTAGGCCATTTTATACCTGGGCTCACAGTCTAAATGTGATCCAAACTTCAAAAGGCCCAGGTCCGATCTCCTGGACCAAATATCTTATTGAATCAAGCAAGCTCTAGACTTTCACACTGATTTTTTTTCAATCAATGATAATAATTCCTGCTGCAGTTATTATTGATACAATATGCTAAATTGCATTTTGAGTTAACTTTAAGTAATTAAACAGAACAGATATTCTAATGAATTTTTTATTGACTCAAACTAAAAATTTAAAAGAAAATCTTTTATAAGTACTTTGCAGTTTAAAATTGATTTGATCAACCAAAGCATTTGAACATAAAAAAAACACTTACGATGCCGTAGAAGCATTTTGACCAATAACAAATAAGACAGGAACTGAGAGATTGAGGAGAGAGTCATCTGGAGTTCCTCGATTGTCCTCCACTGTGTACAGGGGAAACCCCAGACACACAACAGCTGTTACATTCTCAACCAGCGCTACCTACAAATAACACAAAAAGAACTGACTTCATATTTGGTACAAATGGTATTAGGGGTCATACCTGATTTTCACTTTTTTTAAAACTATTTAATATCAACTCCAAAAACACAAATTTCTCCTAGAAATAACAAGTTTTGACAGCAAATAGAAAAAAAGTTGTAATCCAAAAACAATATACTTGCCGTACCATAAGTCTGAGGAGGGAATTATATTTTTTAACTATTTCAGATAAAGAAATAAAAACAATTGGCCAGAACACCCTTCCAATGTCGATTCAAATGATCAAATCACATCTTTACACATTGATCCGCTTTACCGTCACCATCATCTCAAGAGAACTACCTTTATTTACCAGCATACAATTTGTCCTTCACTTATCATTCCTACAACCAAATCCGATATATGTAGTGCATACTGTTGTCTAAATGTTCTAGACTCATTTTTAAGCTTACTAAACTAAATAAAATCAAAGTAGACTTTATTCATGAACCTTGAGTACAGAATATGCGTCAATACATAAAATTGAATACATGTTAGGGTGTTTTCAATTTTACTATGAAATTTAAGTGTACCCAATTGATAAATATGATAAATTAAATGCTTACATTTTTAACTGGATAATTTAAAATAAAGAAATGGATAGTAATTATTAGAAATTCACACTTATTTTTTTCAATCAATGCTAATACCTGTTACAGTTAATGTAAATTATTAATGAAATAATGAAATGAAATAATGATTTATTTCCCAACAAAAATTACAATTATACATTTTCTTAAAATTTACGGGAAATGTCACTGACCACGTATCCAGTAGTGTGGCCAGCGTTACAAAAAGGAAAACTAACTAAATAATACATAACACAAACTTCGAGTCTAGTCCTTACTATACATTTAACTGCCATCCTCCGTAGCGTCTGTCATGAAAAGAATTCGAAAATGTACAAAAAAAGATTACATCCATTTTAATAAGCAATGACTTGAGTTCTACGAATTACAATAATACAATAACAAGTAATCAAACTCAAATCTCCATACAAATCAAATCAATACATCAAATCTCCAAAATTCCTTTTAACTATAATGAACAGTTACATAAAAAAAAAAAAAACAACAAAAAATCAAACCAAAACATCCAATAAAAAATATATTTCTGGAAATGATAATAGCCATGGTTTTAGATGCTTGCACAAAGAGGTAAATTTATTACATTGTTTTATGTTGTGTGGAAGTCTGTTAAAAAGTTTAGGGCCTGCATATTCAAATGTATGTCTAAAAATTTCTTTATTAACTTTTGGTGTCTGGAAAATTCTCTGATTATTACTTCTCGTATAATGTGATAAATTGAAAGATCCTATATTTCCACTTCTTAGATAAAAAATTCGTAATACTTTAAAGCAATAGAGATGTTGTACTGGTAATATGTTTAATTGCTGAAATAAAAATTGTGAAAAATAATGTCTCTCTAACTTTCTTTTTTGAAATAATTCGAATATAATGATTCTGTGAGATTCTTAATTTTTCTATATATTTTTTTGTAGTTGCTCCCCAGCATGCTATTCCATATTGTAGTTGAGAATGAATCAGTGCAAAATATAAAATACGTAACAAAGAAGGGTCACAAAGGTTTTTCAGAAAATAAAATTTTCTGATGCTAAACTTAATTTTATTGTGTAAATTTGAAATTTGCTTTTCCCATGACATTCTTTCGTCAAAGATTACTCCCAGGTACTTAAACTTATCTACAAATATGAAACAGCCATATTGCAGTGGTAGGTGTGTGTTTTGATGAATTTTAATGATTGATACAATATGCTAAATTGCATTAGGTTTCAACTTCCAGTAATTAAACAGAACAGAAATTGTAATGAACGTTTTATTGATTCAAACTAAAAATTTAAAAGAAAATCTTTAATAAGTACTTAGCAGTTTAAAATTTATTTGATCAACCAAAGCAACTGAACAGAAAAAAAAATTACGTCGCAGAAGAATAATAATTCAGTGGATAATAATTATTATCCAGTGGACCACAATTTAATTGGATGATTTTATATGGTCAGCATATTCAAGCATGCACGTTGGTCTACAGTGTGATTGAAAATAAAATTTCAAACAACTCCTTTTACACAGATAATTAAAACGTAGCTATATTAAAAATTAATTAAAACTATGATCAACTGATAACTTTATATACATTTACACATGTGTTTATCGGAAAGGGAGTGCCTAATTTGGTTCTAATTGTAATAAACTTGAAGTCTGAGAAACTAGCAAATGACATCCAGTTTCAATTATTATTTTTTTTTTAACACCAAATAAATTTTAATAAATAATAATTCTTTACTATTTGCTGTATAATGATATACTATCAAGCAATAAATGACTACTATAATAGTTTGAGAAAGTAATTTTCGTATGCTAAAAATATCTACTTTTATTGCTTGTGGTTTTTCATGAAACCAATATATTTTTGCGGATTTAACAAGTAATCTATCCACAAGTTATAAGTGAAAACTATATCATCTCACAGTGAATTTGTCACTTTTCTTGTATTTACCATAATTATAAATAAAAACTAGAATACTATTTGTTTCAAAAAGTAAAATAATAATGATACTAGTTAACTATCGTGTTATTTTTTTGTCCTCGACAGAATAAAACATAATTCAACTGTTATAATTAAGTTTATCTATTTTCTCATAATTTCTGTCTCCTAAGTACCTGGCAAGCAAGAGTGGCACCAGAGCCAATGCCCACCAGAATAATGGGTTTGTCACCATAGTCTGCATGCAGTTCTGCCACCTTGGCCCGAGTGGATGCCAACATATGATCTAGACAGTTGCTAACACTCACTTTGCCCACTACTCTCCCTAAACAGAAAACACAGACTCACATAATGCATGTGTATTCCATATCCTAACAAAAAGTTTTCAATGCATCATTCAAACAATAGCTACAATGGTATGAAAGTTAATGCAGAGCCTTTGTTGAGCAACTCTTGGGTAATGAATAAGACAATAGTAAACAATATTTTATCAAAGTTTTCTTTTTTTAGATCAGTGATTAATATAACAGAATAATATACTATTTAGGTTTTGCTTGGGATAGGAGAGCAGGCTTACCTTTTAAAAAAACTTCTTTGGTAAGGCCTTTGTAAGTGACACACACACAAAAAGATGAAACACAAAATAAAAACTAATAAAGATATCATTGTGATGAGAACGCACAAATTGGATTTATTATATATAATTTGTAGAAATAATATTCACATAAGCTAAAGGTTCTCAGTTTGATCCCAATCTGAGCCGTAATACATTTTGAAAGGTATCAGCTGATAACAGTGATAACCACTGGCTGTTCATTTGTCATTAGGCTATTAATTAATGATACTTTCTAAGGAATAGTCGGCCTTAGTTTGTAACAATGACTACATTCCCCCATATCTTGATGATCGCTACAAAATATCTAGGTATCAATTAAAAATCGCTACAAAATACACGATGGGCTGTAAAAGGTTAATAAAGTATGTAGTTAAATATGTGAAATTAGCTTATTACAACAATGTCAAGTTCAACCTCGTCCGATCAGCCATTGCTTAGAAAAAGTTGTTTTATAGAATCTACAATAACTTTTTTTCTAATGAAAGAAAAATGTTGAAACTTTAATATAGTATTTTTAATACCATAACCAATCACATATTAAATTTTAATCAAGATATATGAACGGGTATATAGTCAGCGATTTTCAAAAGTCAAGATTTAATTGGAATTAGTGAAAAATTGTGTACTTTTTTCGTTCGGTACGAAGTATAAGTATATATATGAAAAAATAATACAAAACATTTTTTGTTGACACCTATTGACGCACAGTAAAACAATGAAAATATTGGTACAGGTTCCATTACCAAAGCTTTCTTAGTTTAATTTTTTTAAGCATCCAAACTCGAGACTCCAAACTTTTGTTACGGATAATAGGAATGCAAGGTAGGTCATATACCAGGATATGGAAACTACAAATTGTGAGGTTTTCACTAATTACTTACCTTACCGTTAATTAGCGTAACTTACTAATGAATTCCAGGGAGCATCTTGCCACTTACGTTAATAACAGTGATGTGATATCATGTGTGTGGTTTAATTATTGTATACTGAATACTAGGAGAGTCGTCTAAATATTTTTTATCGTAAACATTTTATAGTAAATATTTTAAAATAATTGTAAGCTTACACGCAGTATATATATGCTTATAATAATTACTACTTTTCTTTTCAGTCTTTTAGTTAACTTTAAGACCTCACAGGCATGGTGAATTTGGACCAGTGGCCCCCCTTTTAGGTTTTCCTCACAAGACCTACAGACTGAGGCAAAAGGCCGAGTTGTCATGAGGGCAGCGAGGGCAGGGGTTCGGGTTGGTACACGAAGGGTGCAGGGGTGTACCATAATCTCCGTTATTGTTATAAAAATTATCAACAGTATCGTATAGTGTTGTTAATAAATTCGTGCAGATCAAATTGTTAAAATATCTGCAGACAGGAAATCAGTAAAAAATCACATTTCTCACCTAGTTTGTGATTATTTGTTCGGTATAGTTTAAAACTGACACATAATATCAATTGTATCTCTTATATACAACTAGTCAAATAATTCTTTGTTCAACGGAATTTTTATTTAATCACCATTATATGCTGAAGAATAATAAGATATCATTTGAAACATATAACCTTCTTTTACAGCCAAACGTCGCAAAAGTCTTATTGAGTAAAATGCTCTTAAACCAATTAACCATTTAATTGGTCTGACGCCATATTCAGACTGACAATACGGTACCTCTAGAGTAAGAACACTGAGCCAGCTAACTTGAGTTCCGAGGTCTGAGCCTCCACACCACAGTCACAATCAGACTGACAATACGGTACCTCTAGAGTAAGAACACTGAGCCAGCTGACTTGAGTTCTGTGGTCTGAGCCTCCACACCACAGTCACAATCAAACTGACAATACGGTACCTCTAGAGTAAGAACACTGAGCCTGTTGACTTGAGTTCTGTGGTCTGAGCCTCCACACCACAGTCACAATCGACAATACGGTACCTCTAGGGTAAGAACACTGAGCGTAGTGGTTATTCCTCTGTTCACAAGATATGAGTTAGAACCACTTATAATGTTAATATTTTACTTGCTTACGACACATTCAAGGGGATAGTTAAGTCATAGACTGTTTTACTATTAGTAATTTAATATTATTTAGTAATATATTTACCAATCTCTATCAATTAGATTCTCACGATTACGTGTATTATTTAGAAATTATTTATTAGTTGTAAATGTTATTTCAGGTTAAAACTGATTATAATGAGTTTTGTTAAACCAATGGTTGCGAAAGTCCATTTTCTTTTTATTTCCTGAAATTATATTTTAGCTACAGCTTTTATTTTTTTTGACAATGTCATGCTCCATAATCAAAATCGTCTATTGATTCAATTGATCCCAAATCATGATAGATTTCATTTGTTTTTTATTAGATCCATTTTGGTAAAGCCTAACTTTCCTGATGCTGTTGAAAGAGGTAGTACAAGCCACTGTAACAACTGTTGGAGCAGAAATTAAGTGTATCCGAGTCGGTAGGTTGTTTACTAAGAAACTAAGAGAACTATTAAAAATCCAATTTCAAAATTATTTGCCTCCTTTAGTATTGTTAGTTATGACATTAATTTTAATTTTACTATAAGTTTTAATAATTTTTATCCTTGTTAAAACAGAAAAAGTAGAGGTAGTTTAACTAGTTTTTTACAGTTTATAACTTTATACAATTTTATTACTCAAAACCCTGTAAATGGATGGTATTTATATTTTAATACATGGTTCCTATGTTTTATCAATTTCAGAATCAACGTTTGAGACCCATCCCCCCCACCAAAGCTGGGAAGCGTGCCAACCGGGGGATGGCTCAAAACAAGTCGAGCGATGGGATCACGGGTGGCAGTTGGAGGGTCAAAATAACACTCGGCAGCTGAGCAAAACTAATTTTATTATCATGAAAACCAGAAAATACTAATAAATCAAAACGGCTGAGGGCCACAACATAAAAGGCAGAAGGCCACAATATAAATTTTCACTTAAATAAATAACAACACACTAAAATTACCAAGATACTACACAATAATCACAAACGCTATAAATACCACAAACTCTACAAATTAACAACTACATGGCCTATCTGCAGCCTAGCCTGAGACACCCCAAAACGTAAGAAAAATTTAATAGGCCCCGACTAAAAGTGAAGAAAATTATAAAATTTTTGGTATCACCAATTACACCGGCAATTTGGCCCGCATCCCTTGATTCCACCGGGCCAGGGAGTAAGCCGGAATCCCTGGGCAGCTCCGAATTAAAAGTTAAGCAAAAGCACCATAATCCCCTTTTGGTGAAAGTTTAAAAATTAAATAATTTAAAAGAAAATATAACACGGTACCGTCGAGTAAAAATTCACTTCGAAAACCCCCCCCCCACAAATACACTTAACAAAAAATAAATAACAATAACTAGGCCTAAGCAATTAAATAAATAATAACAGGATTTAACAATGGGGACCTAACAAAAATAAAAATCTAAACAAATGTAACATGAAAATCAAACTAAAGATAGGCTAGGTTATTGTCCATGAACAAAAAGATGGTAAATCGGTAACTGCAACTTAAAAAGGCTCAACAAAACATTATACAGAACTACTATTAAATATGAAACCAGAGATAATAAAGCAATTAAAGTCAAAAAGGTAACAATGAGCACATGGCTCGAACCTAGGTTAAAACATCTAGACAAAGAATATAAATTTAACAAAACTCTGAAAACACAAGTAAGAACGATTAATATTTTCAATGAAACAAAAGTATTTTCACCAAAAGGGTGATTAAATATTGAAACTTACGAAATGAACACTTACGTTTTAGTGTGTCTAGCTGGTCATAACGTAATTCTGCAGGCAGCACAAGACAACTGAACAGCCAGGCCAACCTGACCGAAGCTGCTGGAACCCGGAACGAAACGGAACCGGGCCAACGGCTACCAAAGTACGCAAAACGCAGGGCAAAAACGAATCTCAGGCAGCCTGGCAGACAATGACGAAAAAAACGAAACTGTACCGGTCCAAGACCCGGTACAACCTCCCTCTGCAAACCTCAACACACCCAGGCAGGGGAGAACACTCGGTACCTCAGGGAACCAAGAGAAGACGAAGACCTCCGAAGAGTGGTGCTCCAAGGACGTCCAAGAGAAACTAAGAGGGGAAACCCCTCGAACAGGGAGCAAACTACCCTGACTGTCGGGCCCGACAAGAAAAAAGAGAGAAAGAAGACTCTCAGAACAGCCACCTAGGGCGCAGAGGTGATCAATCTCTTTGCCCCAAGAAACCCCCAGGAACACCAACTCCTGGACCAACCGTTCCCCGGAAAGCCTTAAGCTGGGACACATGGGCTTTCCTAAACACCCTGCCTGACTGGGGATCAACCAGCAGAGCAGTCACCGGTGACAAAAACCTATCGATGCGGTGGGGACCAGACCACCGATAGCACAACTTTGCAGCTCTTCGTTCCGCGGCCGAACTGACCGGGTGAGCCTGACAAAGAACCAGATCTCCAACCTGAAAAGGGTTAGGAGTGCGACCCTCATCATACCTCCTCCTCACTCTCTCTCTAGCACGTAGCAGGTTGCGCCGAGCAGCCCGCCACGTGGACACTACGTCAGTGGCACCTGGCGTAGGTAGAAGATCCTCTAACCTCCACAAGTTGGACAAAGGGTTGTTAGGAGGGTAGCCATGTAGAATTTCGAAGGGAGTGGCATTGTGACTCTCATGCTTAGAAGAGTTAAAAGCAAGCTGGAGCCAAGAGAGACTCTCATCCCAGGTGTTCTGCTTCTCAGCATGGAAGGAAATAAGGGCAGACCGAAGATTGCGGTTGAACCGCTCTGCATGAGAAGGCTGTGGGTAATACGGAGAGGTAGTCACATGCCTGATACCATTGCCAAAACAGAACCTACGAAAATCATGGGAGGTAAACTGGCTTCCGTTGTCGGACACAAGAGTGGAAGGCACACCAAAGTGCTGGAAGAGTTGGGACTGGAGAGCACGGATGGTGAGCTTAGCCGTGGCACTCCGAAGTGGGAAAAGCCAAACGAACTTCGAGAAAGCATCCACACAAACAAGTAGGTAGGAGCTACCTGACTTGCTACGGGGAAAAGGACCCACGTAGTCGATGAACACCTTCTCAAAAGGACGCTCGGCCACCTCAGAAGATAACAACCCTAACCTTGCATTCTGACTAGGCTTGCTGAGAGAGCACAGGTGACAGGCCCGCACTCTGCCAGCAACATCCCGGTCCATGCCCTTCCAGATGAAGTACCTACGAATCTTAGCGATGGTCTTATGAATGCCAAGATGACCGCCCACAAGGGAAGAGTGATAATACTGAAAGACCATCGGTACTAGATGACTAGGCAGCACTACACGGGGTTCACCCCTCTGTCGAGGACGGCAACAGAGTACCCCTTTGGACAGAAAATAGGGAGGGTGGGCACCTCCCTCTTGAAGCTCACCTAAGATGACTGACAGCTCAGGATCTTTCTGCTGATGGGACAGTAGGTCGTCAAAAGCCAGAGGAAAATCCAGAAGAACAGCACCACACTGAGCAACAGCCTCAGTCGGTGGATCACTGGGTTCATGGTACATGCGGGAAAGAGCATCCGCGATGACATTCTGGGTACCCCTAAGATGTTGAACTCGGAACTTAAAAGCAGAAATTTTGACCACCCAGCGACCAATTTTCCCGAGCTGTCGGGGATGGGCAAGAAGCCAAGACAGTGCCTGATTGTCCGTCTCCAGCAAGAACTCAGCGTGTTCCAAGAAACGCCGAAACTTGTCCGTACCAAAGACAACAGCCAGACACTCTAACTCATAGATGGAAGAAGCTTTCCTTTCCTGGTGAGACAACGTCCTCGAAGCAAAAGCGATGGGCTGCCTGACCCCATCAAACTCCTGAGAAAGAACAGCAGCAATGGCGGAGGAGGAGGCATCAGTCTGAAGAACAAATTCTCTGCTGAAATCAGGCATACGCAGGACAGGAGGTTGCATGATAGCCTCCTTGAGAGCATCAAAGGCAGTCTGCTGAGCTTGGCCCCACACAAAAGGGACACCTTTCTTTCGCAGCTCGTTCAACGGGGCAGCAAGCTCGGCCACGTTAGGGATGAAGCGACGGTAAAAATTCACCATCCCCACAAAACGGGCAATCCCCTTGGCATCTCTGGGAGGAGGAAAATCCCGAATGCCCTGGGTCCTCGCAGGATCTATGCAGACGCCTCGAGAAGAGATAAGATGACCCAGAAAAGAAATCTCAGGACGAGCAAAAGTGACTTTCTCTGGATTGACGGTAAGGCCAGCTGATTTGAGGCGACTAAGAACTTCCTCCAGATGTTGCATGTGTTCCCCGAAAGTCTCACTGTAGACAAGAAGATCGTCCAGGTAATTGAAAACAAACTTGAACTTCACATCATGGAAGATGGAATCAAGCAGACGAGTAAGAGTCTGGGCACCCACAGCAAGACCCATAGGAACCCTAGTGAACTGATAGAGATTCCAGGGAACACAGAAGCTAGTCATGGGCCGTGATTCCTTCTTCAATGGAATCTGATGGTAGGCCTGGTTCAAATCGAAAACACTGAAAAACTTAGCCTTACCGAACCAATCAAACGCAGAATGCAAATCAGGCAGAGGTACCGAGTCAATAGCGACCTTAGCGTTGAGCCTCCGATAATCCATCACAAGCCTAGACTTACCATTAGGCTTGGGCACAAGAAAAGCTGGACTGGCATAAGCAGAACGAGACGGTTCAATCACACCCTTGCTCAGAAGATCTTCAATCATAGCCCTCATAACCTCCATCTTTGGGGGAGCAAGTTTGTACGGATGACTTCTAACTGGCTGAGAATCGGTGAGGTGGATCTCATACTCCAGAAGAGAAGTGACCCCAAGCTCTGGCGTAAGCACATCAGGAAACCGCAAACACAGCCTCCTAATGGCCTCCGCCTGCTCAGGGGGGAGATGACCAACTGGATCCACCTTGGGTTGTTCGGGCTCACAACCCACCTCTCTGACTGCAGGAGGGCAGTCAGAATCACCTACTAGAGGCACCAAAACTCGCCGATTAAACTTGAAAAATATCTGGCGCTTCTGGAGGTCAAGCACCATACCACTCTTAGAAATAAAGTCTGCCCCTAGGATACAAGAAACCGCCAGGTCCTTGGCAACAAGAAAACCCCACCTCCAGGAAAATCCTTCAATTTTAAAATGGAAAAACGCCTTAAGAATTATAGGTAGAGGAGTTTGAGATGCCGTCCAGCAAGTAATAGAAGAGGGCTCGGTGTGCCTGACAAGTCCTAAGGCGTCAAGGGACTCAAAAAGAGAAAGGCTGATGATACTGCATGCCGAACCAGAATCAAGAAGGGCTCGACACACCGTACCACCAAAAGAAACAAAAACGCCAGGACACACCGAGGTGACCGCACTAAGTCCCAGGGAAGCCATGCCAGCAAGGCCCGAAAAATCCCCGACACTCCGGCTATGGGCACGTGTCAGAGGCAAATGGCCACGGTCAGTCGCAACAACGCGGGGAGCTACTGTGGAGGCAACCCCCCGCGCTGAGCGTTTCCCGCCCCACGACCTCGAGCACGTGGACAGTCACGTCGAATGTGACCAGGTTGGCCACAAGCAAAACACAGAACAGGAGGCCGAGAACCACGACCCTCCACTGGCTGACTCACACCTAAAGACATAGCCGGTCGACGGGTGGGGAGAGCACGATGACTCTCAGAATCCCTCCCTTGCTGGTCTGAGAACTGCACGCTGCGCGAAACAATGCACAGCTGATGCAGCTCCCGAAAAGTAGAAGGAACACCAGCAAAAACCAATCTGCACCGTTCTTCTGGAGAAATGCCATCCAGGATGACACGAACGGTGTCAGCTTCAGAAAGGGTGAGGCGCAACGCTTGACGAGCTTCCTTGACAGAAGAGACATAGGCTGCCAGAGACTCGCCCCTACCCTGCGACCGATAAAATCTGTCCATGACCATCCTCTCCCTGAGTCGAATGGGAAGAAACGATGAAAGTAACTCTCGATGGAACGAGTCCACCGAGGCATCACTGGCCAAGACATAACTCAGCAACTCCCCAACGGGACCTCTACAATAAGGGAACACCAGACGAAGCAAGTCCCCAGCCTGCATGCCGGGCATCTCACTAAGTCTGAGAAAGGCCACCAGAAACTTAAGAAGCTCCTCAGGATCCATCCCATCGATCACAGGGAGATTCTGGATCATGGGCGTGAGAGGGTTAGGCAGCTTGTGGTAGCTCAGCTGCAGAAGAGCAGGTGAACCCAAAGAAGTAGTAGGAACGGCAGCTGGAGCCGAACCACAAGCAACCTCAACAGAAACGCCTGCAGGCTCAGAAGGAACCTCAGGCACAGTGAGAGCCGGTGTCTCAGCCTGCGGCCTCGACACGTTAGGCGAAAGCGCAAAAGCAGGCCGCCGACCCAGACCCGTAGGAGTCGTGGACCCGGAGAGTGCCTGAAAAATCTCATCCAGCCTAGACACACTCTCCAAGATCCACGCCCTATCCGATGGCTCCAACCCCGGTGCCCGGTTGACCAGCCTTAAACGGGCAAGCAGATGCCCCAAACGTGCAAGGCGGCAGGCCCGGTCACGACCTACTGGAGGTTCAAACTGCAAATCCTCTAACACCCCTTCCCAATCTTCCACCTTCCGTTTACAAATCCCCAACTCATCACCAACCTCCAGCAGGTCAGACCAATCCACCGCCGTACCTGCTGACAACTGCTCCCGCAGCAACCTCCGGAGATTCAAAACATCCCCTTCCGGAGTCACACCCCGCGACCTCAATTCGAAAATCAACTCCTCCTTGACTAGGAGCGCAACATTCTGCAGATAGGCCATCTCGCAAAACAAAAATTCTCAACAATATACACAAAAAAACGACAACTCCAGGGTCCAAGCCGAACTAAACCCTCAGCCTACCGAGCCACTGCCGACCACTCCAATCCACCCATGAAACCCATTCCACAAAGTAACCAAGCGGATTGCCTAGTTTTTTTTTTTTTTTTTTTTTTTTTTTTTTTTTTTTTTTTTTTTTTTTTTTTTAAATATAAAGTTAAATGATTTATTTGGTTTTTAATTGTTTTTCTTTTTAAATGATTATTTATTTGTTTCTTTTTTTTTCTTTTTTTCTACGTATTACCAAGACACCTTGACGGTAGGTCGGCCAACCATGGCCTACTAACTGGCAAACACCCACCGTCAACAACCAAGAAAGAATTAAATTTTTTTTTTTTTTTTTTTTTTTTTTTTTTTTTATAGGCAAACCACGCTCTGCTACCAATTGAGACCCATCCCCCCCCACCAAAGCTGGGAAGCGTGCCAACCGGGGGATGGCTCAAAACAAGTCGAGCGATGGGATCACGGGTGGCAGTTGGAGGGTCAAAATAACACTCGGCAGCTGAGCAAAACTAATTTTATTATCATGAAAACCAGAAAATACTAATAAATCAAAACGGCTGAGGGCCACAACATAAAAGGCAGAAGGCCACAATATAAATTTTCACTTAAATAAATAACAACACACTAAAATTACCAAGATACTACACAATAATCACAAACGCTATAAATACCACAAACTCTACAAATTAACAACTACATTGCCTATCTGCAGCCTAGCCTGAGACACCCCAAAACGTAAGAAAAATTTAATAGGCCCCGACTAAAAGTGAAGAAAATTATAAAATTTTTGGTATCACCAATTACACCGGCAATTTGGCCCGCATCCCTTGATTCCACCGGGCCAGGGAGTAAGCCGGAATCCCTGGGCAGCTCCGAATTAAAAGTTAAGCAAAAGCACCATAATCCCCTTTTGGTGAAAGTTTAAAAATTAAATAATTTAAAAGAAAATATAACACGGTACCGTCGAGTAAAAATTCACTTCGAAAACCCCCCCCCCCACAAATACACTTAACAAAAAATAAATAACAATAACTAGGCCTAAGCAATTAAATAAATAATAACAGGATTTAACAATGGGGACCTAACAAAAATAAAAATCTAAACAAATGTAACAAGAAAATAGACTAATTAAACTAAATAACAATAAATATTAACACTAAAAGTTCTTGGTATATTTCAACAGTTTTTATTTCTTTAATAATAAAAAAAAACATAAGTCCCCCATGGCTGTTTCATAAATCCACTGTAAAGTTTAAGTCTTAGGCCTAGGCCACATGAAACGTTCTACAAACTTCTTTTTTTTCTTTTTAATTGCACTTTTTTTTTTTTTTCTTTATAAATACTTGAACAGCAAAACCCCCAGCTCAGCCGCCGGGAAAACAACATGGAAAGCACTGACCTGAGGACAGAAGACTCATACCCCAAAGATGTAGGTGGGGCAGCAGGGTCACCAATGGCCTCTAGACATGGTCCTCAGGCCAGGCTGGCAGTGTGGATGGTAGAACTTTGCCCGGACGACCGGCTGAGGGAAAATGTCCCACTCGAGGACCCTGGAGTTTTGGGAACCTTAGCCTAACATAGTAAGGAGGTTCGGCCGAGTAGAACTCTTCTAGAACAAATTTAGACTGAACAGACAGGCCAACCTGACCGAAGCTGCTGGAACACGGAACGAAACGGAACTGGGCCAACGGCTACCAAAGTACGCAAATCGCCGGGCAAAAGCGAATCTCAGGCAGCCTGGCAGACAATGACGAAAAAAACGAAACTGTACCGGTCATGTAGTTGTTAATTTGTAGAGTTTGTGGTATTTATAGCGTTTGTGATTATTGTGTAGTATCTTGTTAATTTTGTGTACTGTTGAGAATTTTGTTTTGGCAATGGTATCAGGCATGTGACTACCTCTCCGTATTACCCACAGCCTTCTCATGCAGAGCGGTTCAACCGCAATCTTCGGTCTGCCCTTATTTCCTTCCATGCTGAGAAGCAGAACACCTGGGATGAGAGTCTCTCTTGGCTCCAGCTTGCTTTTAACTCTTCTAAGCATGAGAGTCACAATGCCACTCCCTTCGAAATTCTACATGGCTACCCTCCTAACAACCCTTTGTCCAACTTGTGGAGGTTAGAGGATCTTCTACCTACGCCAGGTGCCACTGACGTAGTGTCCACGTGGCGGGCTGCTCGGCGCAACCTGCTACGTGCTAGAGGAGGAGGGATGAA
>JAQJVL010004187.1:0-48589 GCA_035578905.1 Stictocephala bisonia
TATTTAAAATAATATTCAAAAGAATTTAATTTATATGCGTTAAATTTTTTTTCATAAAAAAATATGGCAAAATTATATTTTAAAATTTAAATTTGCATTTCCCAAATTCCTTAAAACCTTCAATTTTTTTTCGCAACTTACTTGTCAGGATGTCAAATGAAAAAATTGAACTTTTCCCTATATATTTTATTTCGTACCCTTATGCGGCCGGTGTCTTTATAATACTAAATTCCGGTAACGACCCCCGCATGGCTACCATGAGGATCCCACTACAGATGGGTGAAAATTTTGGTGATATAAATATTCTGTAACACCTTGACGGGTTAAAAAACTTACCAAAAGCTTTACTTTTTATTTTTCCTTATTTTGTTCATATGAAAATCTACTTTCTTCAAAATTTTTTTGACATTTTTTTTCCCTTTTTAGTAATAGCAAAAACTTACAAACATTAATAAAGAAAAACAGTAAAAAAATAGCATATTCTGCTCAAATGGGAAAAGGCACCCGCTTTTTTTAGGGAAAAAAAATAGGGTATCTACTCCATCTTTTTACAAACATTTCCATATTATAACAAAAATTCCCTTTTTTTCCTTTGGGTTAGGTTAAAGGGGGCACTGGGCCGGGGAATTAGTATTAGAGGTTAGGACATCGAAAACTTACCTTAAAAGAAAAGTTCACTAAAATCAGAGTAGTAGTCACAAACACAAAATCTCCAAAATTTTAAAAACACACTGGCTTTTTTAGTGATAGGGGGAGAGGGAGAGAGACACGAAATGACTTCCAATTGCTGGGAGGGGGGCTGTGGTGGGGGTGTACACCCATAGAGCAACACTCAGGTGTAGAGCAGTATTTCAGTTGTATATATATAAAAATATATGAATTTGTGAGGGGAAAAAGGGGTTAAAGGGAAGTGGTCTATCTTATGTTCAGATTAGGTGGGCAGGGATTTTGTTATCCTTTGGGTGTGCTAATTCCATCCTTGGGTTGGGGAAACTATTGGCAGGGGAAGGAAGGGTTTGATTCCCTTAGGGTGTAACACTGATCAAAATTTTGATTAGGGAGAAGAGTAGGGGCAGATACAGGTTTTTTCAGGTTTCCCCCACGCAAATTCATATTTTTTATATTTTACTAACTAAAAAATTGCATCTACACCTGGTGTTGCTTTTGGGAGTCCCCTCCCCCCCACAGCCCCCTACCCAGCAATAGTAAAGTCATTCAGTCTCTCCTTCCTCTCCCTCTACCACTGAAGAAAATGCCAGTGGTGTTGAAAATTTGTGAGATTTTGTGTATTTTGTGTTTGTGACTACTTCTTTTCCTTTATAAATTCCTACAACCTTCTTTTCCTTGATAAATTCTTATGTGTTGCATTTTTAAAAATTTCACAAAATAGTATTCAATTTTTTTTCCCCTTTTTTTCCATAGCTCCCCTTTCAAAATATTTAAAAAAAAACATTTTTTTTTGAAAAAATGTTGGCTTTAACTTTTTTGAAAATTTTTAAAATCACCTCTTTTTTCATCCATTTAAAGTATTTATTGAAAACTTTTAAAATTAATTAAAATCTCTAAAGTTTCAATAATAGTAATTTCATAAAAAGAGGGGAAAGGGGGGGTTTTGATGTTCGAGACCATATTTTTGGTGCGAGACTTCTCGAGCCTTCGAATGGTGAGAACATCAAAAACTTTCACTTGATTTTTGAACGATACTTTTCACTACAATAGGGAAAAAAAAACAGGTGTTGTTGACTGGGGAAAAATTTTTCGGTTGTAAACAATGTTATTTTTCGGTAGTAAACAATGACAGTGTTAAAAAATATGATTTTGCAGGTTGTAAACACAAACGAAAACAGCTAAATCTATTTAGTGTAGTGAAATTTTTTTTTTTCGATAAATGTATATTTTATTAATTTTTAATATATTGGCAAATTTAAATAAGGATTTTTAGGCTATTTAATTAAAATTTTTTTAACGTTTTCTAGAAATATTTGAGATATGGATATTGCTATTAATCCATTTGTGTAGGTTTTATATTTTAAAATTTTATTATGTATGTATGTTTTTTTGTAGCTCCCTTTTTAGAAAATTTTTTCTAAGCTGTGATTATATTTGGATTAATATGCAATATTAAAAATTAAAAAATAAAAGTGACCCCAGTCAAAAAAGCTAAACCCAAATCCCAACCCAAATTTACAACCTGCCCACTTTTTCTGTTTATACTGCCAATCCCTCTGTTATCCAGCAGAGGACACTGTGATCCATTTTTTTTTATAGATTCCGCAATAACATATGATCTAGTGTCAATTCCCTTTTATACTTCGTAGTTACATCTCCCACACCAGTTCAAAAACCGTTAAATGTGTCCTTTCCCCTACGAGGGAGGTTTTCATTACGGGTAAGGATTAATAAGTTAATAAAAAATTTATTTTGTCCATCAAAACGTTCCACACTAGGGCCCCGCTAGTATTGGTAAAAAATTAGAATGCTAAATTTGGGAAAGCATACATGGAGGGGGGTTTAGAGTTTTTAAGCGCCGTTCTGACGAGGGAGACCCAGGAAAGGGGAGGGGGGGCATTCAAGATTTTATTGATTTTTTTAAGTAGGGCTCCTGATCTTATATCTGGAGGAGCTATATTGACAGTCCGAGATTTAAAGGAAAGTGGAGTTGCCATGAAGATACCATAATAGTTTCATGGCTCTATTAAGTTGGACATCAATCTCTTTTGTATGTGCGTTATTTAGCCAAGGGAAAGACGTATTCACAGGGGAATTTTCCAAACCAAGCATTTGTGTGCGTTGGTCCCCAAGCTGTTCCATCAATATATATGATGTAGTACATTTGCCCTGGTTTTAATTTTAGCTGCTGATGGCTTTTTAAGGTTAGCGATCAATCTAACGTTACTCCCAGGTACTGTGATTTACTCCCAGGTGATGGAGTTTTACACCATTTAGAAAGATGTACAGTTTCGATTACAGCTGTTACTTGGGTGGAAGCAGGCACTTGGGTTTTTTGAGGGGTTTAGGTTTTAGCTTCCAGGTTCTAAAAAATCCTTTCGAGGGTGCAAGGTCACTTGTGAGGTTTCTTCATAGGGAGCCCTTGTGTTGGTAAGCAAAAGCAATATCATCTTCATTATAAACTTTCTAGATCTGTTTTGGGATGTCAGCATAACCATTGAACAAAATTGGAGCAAGAACAAACCCTGTGGCAGACTATCCTTCAACCCCAAAGGGGTTGAAGATACAAACTTAAATCACTTTCATCCCTCGTTCAGTTAAAAAAACCCCTAAATAAGCAAATGTACGAAGAAACCTTGACAAGTAAAATCCTTTGACACTTCCCCCTCTCAGTGAAATTTGATGACCATCACACCTCTGTAGTGGAGGTAGAAATGCACCACCGGGAAATGCCTAAAAACAAAATAGTCAAAATAAACTTGATAATTTTTCCTGAAAAACATAAACCTCCTTTAAACTTAACATTTTTAGGAACAGCCCAAAAACTAGAAGACTTCTTCACTAAAAACATAAAATTCTACAAAAAAATTTATGGATACAACAACATTGGGCAGCTAAAATTTAAAAATCGGGTTTTTTTTTAGAGGCAACACACAGAAACCGATCCAAAATAAAAAAAAACCACAAAACCGGAACTGCCTTCCATCTTCACAAACTCCAAATTGAAACAGAAAAGGCAAACCCTCCTAAAAACAAAAATTTTTCTCCCCCCAAATATCAATCATTAAGAATAAGCCCTTTACAACTTGCCCAACTACTACAGTCTACAAAACCCTATTGTGTATTGACAGAGCATCCCCAAAGGGAATACCACTCCAGCAAACCAAACTTACAAACTATGTACTGGGAAGGTTTTTTAGGCAACTCAAGAAAAGGAGGCGTAGCAATATTGCACATGAATCATTTTGGAAAACCAAGTAAAAGGTGAAAAAAAGAGTAATATCTGAAAACAAATTGTGAACAGTACATGATCTGTTAAGGTGAAAAAAGAAAAGTTATGTGTGGGTGTATACAGACCGCCATGTGCAAACATCCATGCGCAATAAACCCAATCTCAAAAACACTGACCTCATTCCGAGGGATGCCCAACTTTATCGTGGGGGTTCAATATAGATGTGTTGACACAGACCCAAACAGAAACTTTTTAAAAAAAACGTACTGAGTAGCCATAACATAATACCTCCAAACTAAGTTACTCTACATCAGCAACACCCATTGCATGGTATGCTCTAGCCTGACAATAAAGATATAAAATGTGAGGTGATTACTAAGGTCTATCCGACCAAAAAGTCAAATAAGCACAGTTAATTTAAAACCTCAAACGAAAAATGCGCCTGCCACAACACTTGACAGTTAAATAAGATAACCTAAATTATTTAAAGTCAATATTGTAAAATGAAACTTGGAGAAATACTAAAATAAAACAAGTGCAAACAAAACATATGAAAATTTTAAAAACATACTAACCTTAGCGCAAACACAGCATGTCCCCTTACAAAATCAAGATAAAATAAAAAACAAAAATTTTGGTGAAAAAATTTGGTGGGGAGGTTCAAAAAACTGAAAAAAAATTTTTGGGGCACTAAATAAGAAATACTGCGGGCACACAGAAAAAAAAAACGAGACAGCAGCACAAAAAAAGGGAATAGACAAAAAACTAAGGAAAAAAGGGAAAAAGAACCCACATCAAACTATTTTTAAAAAACTGTGAAAAAAACAAAAAGCACTTTGGGAGGTGAAAAAACTATGAAAGGTGCAAATTTAAAGGATCAAAACAATCCCCAGCTGTTAATCAATAATGAGCTGATTGAACCCGCCCAAAAATAGCACAACATTTCAATTATTTTTTTGTTTTAGGGGTGTTAAAGTCTCAGGCTGATGACAAATACAGAACAAAAACCCCCAAAATTAAATAATAAAGAACCTAACTTACCCTGCCCGATTCTGTCACCAGCAAACTCGTGAAGTAAAAACCACCATATCTTTCTTAAATCCAAGCACTCATCTCAAATTTGATAAAATATCCCCATACTTTTAAAACACTGGAAAGAAAAACTCGCCCCCCTCTCACATTCATTTTAATCAATCCCCCCCAAAAGGGATTTTCTAAACCCCTAAGATTAGCAAAAGTTTTCCCTAACTTAAAAGAATCCATGCACCCATTAGATAACTATCGCCCAATATCACTTCTCTCAACAAATCTAAAGAAATTTAAAAAAAATTTCTCTTTGCTTTGAACCATTTTCGGCTAATAAACCCTGACAACCCGGACAGCATGGTTTCCTCAAGGGTTTAATACCGCCCTAAAAATTTCACTAAAAATGTGCTGGATGGAATAGGGGAAAGGATTGCTGTCAGGCTTTTTCTGGACTTCAGCAAGGCATTTGATTACCTAAAAGACAACTCTCTGCTGGAAAAAATGGAGAACTGGGAATCAGAGAGACTGCGGAAAAGTGGATGTCAAGTATCAAAAAGACAGATCAAAATTGTAGAGTTGCTACAAAGTAAAAAATACTTTAAAAAACCAGATCACCCGCTTCAATAAATTTTGGGTGCCCCGAAAGGCCCAGTCCTAGGCCTTTAACTCTTCATTCTACTAACAAATGATCTCCAAAACATTTGCAAGAGTACTGTGAGGTTTTTATGTAGCTGACGAACATCCTTAGTATGGTAAAAAAAAAAAATAGCAAATCTTAAATATCTTCCTATATTCATTGACATGGCAAAGCTTTTCTGTCATAAAAACAGTTTATTTTAAATAACAAAAAAAACCCAACAGCTGATTTGGGGAAGAAACAAAAATAAAGTCAAGGTCTGCCTGACTGGCTGAAAAAAGAAGCAAAAATACCTAGGAATGATCTTGACAACAAACAAACTTGGACACCCATTGTTGACCAACTGTGTAAAAAACTCAGCAGCGTCTTGTCTAAAAAAGAATTAAAAATATTGGTAACCTGGACGCAGCAAAAGAAGCTTATTTTTCACTTTTTGACTCCACCTCAGGTAGGGACTGTGATCTGGGGTAACTCTTCCATTGGAAATTTTAAACGTGGTTTAATACTCAAAAAAAAAGCAGTGAGAACTCTAGCTGGTCGGACCCAATGGCTACATGCCCCCAAAACCCTTTCAAGAGTTTAAAAATATTGACTGTAGTATCTCTGTATGTATCTGAGGTGATCTGCTACACTGTCTCAAAAAAATTTACAAAGCTTCGACAATACACTCATACAACACACGAAACCCCATAACTATGCCATACCCCCCACACCCTCTCTGACCGAGAAAAACCCAAGCTTGCAGGATCAATATTGGTAACCTGGACACAGCAAAAGCATTATTTTTTTTTTGATTGACTCAGGTATGGACTAGTGATCTGGGGTAACTTTCCCATTTAAAATTTAAATGGTGCTAATACTAAAAAAAAACCAGTGAGAACTTAGCGGTTTGGGAAACCTGGCCCCAATGGCTAAGGGCCCCCCCGCCAACCTTTCAAGAGTTTAAAAATACCGGGTGTTTCAAAATGAATACGGGGTTTTAGGTGTTATAATTTTTATTATATCAAACTTACACCCAAAAGGGATATATCAAATGAAAGAGAACTCAAAGGGTTTTGTTTGTTGGCTCAGTGCGGATGTTTCCGCCACAATCCGATAGAAAGCGCTAGTAGAAAAGATGGCGACTAAAGAACAAAAAGGGTTTTGTGTTTTACAGTTTGCAAAGGGAATCTGTTGTTACTGTGAAACGTCGTTCCGGTTTAAATTCGGTTGTGATCCCCCGGGTGATAACAATATTCGTAGATGGTATCATAGTTTGAAGACGTGGCCCCTTTTGAAAAGGCAAAGTAGGGGACAAACAAGAACTATGAAGAGAGCGTTGAGAAAGTGGTAATTCTTCAGGCGTAGCCCTATGAAACCCGTTCGGAAGCTGCGTGAATTAGCAAATTCCTGTACGACTGTTTGGAGGTTTTGCGGCGACGCTTGCAACTACGCCCTTACGTTTGCATTTGTTACGGGCTTAAAGCCTACTGCCATTTTTTTACGTGCCATTTGCTAACGACTGTTGTTGAATGCAAAAAAAATTTTTTCTGGATCTTGTGTATTCAGTGATGAATGCCTTCCACCTTAGTGGTCAAGTAAACCCCCATAATTTTCGGAATTTGGGGTTCAAAAAAAACCCCCATAGGAAAAAGTGCACAAACTCCCCAAAATTGAATGTTTTTTGTGCAATTTTCCCGACAAAAAGGTTTAGGGTCCTTTTTTTTTTTGGTGAAGAAACTGAAACTGGCCCCTTTTTTGGGATCTCTACAGCTATGGCTTTTCCCCTCAACTGACCAGGATAAACCCAGAGAACTTCGTCTTTCAGCAAGATGGTGCGCCGCCTCACTGGATAACGAGGTACGCGTTTGGGCTTTTCCTCACAGTACCCGCCCGCTGGATTGGCCGAAAAGGGGCCTAATGATGGCGCCTGTTATCCATGGCCTCCACGGTCACCCACCTAACGCCGTGTGATTTCTTCTTTGGGGGTTTTTAAGGATCGAGTGTAGTGCCTCCAATCCCAGCCAACCTTCCCAAATTAAGGAACAGGATTAAACAGCTGTTGCGGCAATTACATGAGACACTAACCAAATTTTGGGAAGAACTCGCATACGTCTTGAGTGTGCCGAGTAACAAAAGGGGTGCTCACTTTAAAAACACTTTTTGGCTATTATGTAAAACTGTTTGAGTTCCTCTTTGTTTGATATATCCTTGTGGCTGTAAGTTTGATGTAATAAATATTAAAACATTTTAAAACCCCGCTATTCTTTTTTGAAACACCCGGTTTTGGGACTGTAGTATCTCTTTTTGTATCTGGGGTGCTGTTTCACTGTCTCAAAAAAACTTTAAAAAAAGGGCTTCGAAGATACATCTACAACACACGAAACGCCACTAACTATGCCATACCAGCCCATCCCCCTCTTCTGACGGAAAAGAACCCCAAACATGCGGGATAAAAAACTCTTCAAATCCTTCCCGACACCTGAAGAAACAAGTGGACAAAATGCTTCCAAAATGAGCTAAAAAAAGGGCCCCTAAAAGGGAAACTTCTACCCCTTTTAAAGAGCTTACTAACTGCATTCAATGGGAAAAACTGACTAACTGACTCATAAACATTCCCCTGGGGGAATAATTTACTTATAACATTCTAACTGGGGAATAACGACTCAAAAAACTTAAAAACGGGAGGAAAAAACTGACTCATAAAAATTTCTAAGGGAGGAAAAACGACTCATATAACATTCTCCGGGGGAAATAACTGATATTTAACATTATAAAACATTATATCTCTTGAGAAATATTGAAAAAGTAATGATTTTCTTATATTTTTTTTAAATTCTTGACGCAACTTGTTACTCTATGTCTGAAAAAGAACTTGTCTTTTGTCTAACTGTTAAAAGAGTTTTCTTCTTTGACCGGATATACTTTTATTACCCTGGCACTAAGCACTGACTCCAAGTAGAAAAAAGAAAGGGAAAAGGAAGGAGGCTGGGAACTTTAACAACAAACCTTTCATCCACACTGTGTCAAAAGCTGCTGTGAGACAACAAAAGCTGCAGAGTTTTTACCTTCTTTTCAAACCATTCTCAACAACTGATGTCAGACTAGGATTGGGTCCTAAAAGATTGGGCCCCTTCGGATTCTTTTATGTTACATACATTAATTTTAAATTTTCAGCAACATCATAATCATTAAAAAATAAACAACGTGTTTCTTCTTTTGCCTCAAAAGTAAAGTGAAAAATAGAATTAGAATTAAATTACCGTTGTACTATTCAACTATTCCAAACCGGGAAAGGGATTACTAAGTGTTAGAGAGAGCTTCTACCCCCTAACTTTGCCGGGTACAAAAAGACAAATTTTTAAATTTTACATTCCCTTTTCAAAATTAATATTGCGGTTGTTGACATTGATGAGAGAAAACTTTGCTGCAAAGTCTTAGGCTGGGGTTTAAACCATTTGAGAAGACGATGATGACCCGAATGTCGATTCTGACTGGCTTTCCTCGAAAGTGTTGAATGCCCGGTCTAGAGGATTTCCTCCACCTTCATTTTCTGAAAATTAAGGCTAAGTGAATTTCGTCACTTCTAGATAAAAATAAAAAGATACAAATTACCTCCCCCGGCATAGAAAAATTTATAAATCCCCAATTACAGCCTTAAATTCAGCCTTTTATTTTAAGTAAAAGTGTCTAAAATTTTTAGTTAACAGATAACAATTTAAATGACCTACTGTCCATGCATCAAACACAAAAGAATAGAAGGGCATGTCATATATATCCAGCATTGCGGAACTGATGCTGGGGCTGCCACATTGACGAACTTAAAAAGCAAAATATTTTAATGAGCGCTTTTAAAATAACATTTGATTTAAATTTAAAAAATTTAAAATTAAATTTTAATTTTAAATTAAAAACGAAAAAAAAATTTCTACATTTTCCAATGTAAAACCATTAGTTGTGGATCAGAGGGTTAGTTTAAATATTTATTTAAATTTTTTATTATTTGTAAAAAAATTTAGTAAAGTTGGTTCTTTGCATGTTGTACAAGACAAATTAGTCCTGCTAAATTTTTTTAATTTTTTTGGACGGAAGTTATTAACTAAAATTTAAATATTAATTTCATAAAATTTAAAAAATTTAAAAAAAACACAAACATATAAAATTCAAAATTAATTGCACGTTTCTGCTCCTTTAAAGCTGATGGTTACGGGTTAAAATCCCAGGGGCCTTAAAATTTGCCTGGGGGGTTTGGACTGTTGCCCCTCAACAACATTTAAATACATTTTCAAAATGTTACGGTAGAAAGTAAGAAAAAAACTAAAAATACATTGTAAATTCAATAAAATAGAAGTATTGTATAGAAATAAAAAAAAATCCTCAATGAATCGCTGCATTCCCAAAATTTGAAAACATAAATCCCAAAAGTAAGTTTAGCTGAAAAGTAGAATGGTAGGCAATTTTGCATATATGCAAATTTAGTAAAAACTTGACAAAAAGCCTGTTGATTCACATAATAGTACTCCAAAATGTAGGTATATAAAATAATTAAACTATTTTTCACTGGGCACACAACCTTCAGCCCTTATGAATCTGTTTTTAATGGGGGCTAACTTTTTTTAAAACTCAAAATAATTGTTCCTATAAAAATTTGTTATTATTGTTTTTTAAAACCTATTGTTTTACACAACTTATTAAGAGGCTTGCATTACTCATACAACTAAAAAAACCCCGAACATCCCACGGGCCCAATCCCTTAAACTCTAAGAGTGTCCATAACAGCCTCGGGGCCCAAGCATGCAACACTTGAGAAATAGAGCTAAGGTTAAGTGTGAGTTTAGTTACAAATCAAAACTACTAAATGTGCTTTAAGCACCCTCAGAAACCTTTTTTAAATTTGACATTTTTTTTAAATCAGGTTGGATATCCATTTGCAATGTACACATCTGACTAATGGAAAAACATACCCAAAGGTATGGGCAAACAAATGGATCTCTTGAACAAAAAGTGTTTTCTGGAACTCTTAGACCAATAGCGTCCCAAAACCAGAGGGCCCATAAAAGCATTTCAGTAAAATAGCATTTAAGTTCTGCACACATTTCCACTTCAACCTTAAATTAAAAATAAACTAAAAAAAAGTTAATAATTTAAAAAAACGGGGGTTCTCTCATGAGTTTCCAAAATTCTTTATTAAAATCATAGTGGATTTTTTAAAAATTTAAATGTATTCATCGTAAAAAATTGCCTATTTTCTGGGATTTGTTCAAATTACCTAGGTAAAGTAGCACCCCATTATGTCGTCGCAGCGGAACTTTCTCCTCTGGATATGACCACTAACGGGAAAAAAAAATAAAAGACCTACAGTGCAAAGAATGTAAAAACCCTTATTCAAAACTTCTATGCTGATAATCCCAAAATTAAATATTAAAATTTTTTGTTCTCGGTTAATTTAGTTCATTTTTAATAGAAAGTTGGGTCAGAGGGTTTAAGGACAAAGAACCGTAACAAATTGGGCCCTAATTTAAAAAATAAAGCTCATTCCAAAAGAATGAAAAATATGGGCACAAAAAGACAAAAACTCACCAAAAAAAGCATTGATGAAGTTTAAAAATGACATGAAATGAAAATTGTCTTTATTAGGCAGAGTTAGGACTTTTTAAGCCCTCTTCCACTAAACCCTTTAAAGTTTTTTTTGTCTGAGGGGCCCACCCCCATACATTTATAGTAACAATGATTTTATATAAATCAAGTTTGAAGTTATCTATTTAAGTAAAATATGGGGGATATTTATAGTGATTGATGTTCTTTTAAAATAACCCAAGGGTGTGTCTTAAAAATTGTTACTATAATATTTAGTTTTTTGATTAGTTTGCTTTTTTTTTTGGGGTTAAAATCAGATCGAAAAAATGAAAACTTTGACCCAAATGAAAAACCCCCTTTTTTCCTTTTTATGTTTATTTATTTGAAAAAATTAAAGGAACTATTTTAAAATTTTTTGTTTAGGGTTCTTTAGAGATTAAACTTAAAAAAGTTTTTAGTTAACTATAAAAAATAAGCGAAATTTAAACTCAAGTTTATGGTTGGGTTTGATAAAGTTTTTTTTTGGGTTGAAAATAAGAGTGCTGAGGAGAAAAATAAATTATGATGAGAATTGGTTTGTAAAGTTACAGAGAAAAAAAGCTCTTTTACCTTTTGCAAAAAGGGTTTAAATTTTTGCAATTTTCAAAGGTTTGATCTTTTGACCGGGTTATAATTGAAATCTGAAGAATCTGAAAACAAAAAAAATATTTTTTTGAAGTAAACAATCCAAGATTCCAGTAGAATAATTCAAGCATTGGGTGTATTCAGGAAGTAAGTACCGATTCATTGTACTGAAACCCAGCTCTGGGGTAGCTTTCCGCGATGCGTGCAAGTTGTCCTTGTTCACTAGTTTAAACTGATGCCATTTTGGTTGTTCAAAATCTTGTGTTTTTATTTTTTTCGGTGCTTTTTAAAATGTTTAATATTACTGACCCTGCCAATTGTGAGATCGGTGCTGTAATAAATAAATTTTTGAATGCAAGGAATGTGAAACTAGCTGAAATTTAACGTCAAAATTCCCGAGTTTTCGGTGAAGAGGCGATGAGTGGAAATTAAAGACCAAAACTGTGGCGGTTGTGCAATGGTTTCATTCTGAATACCCCTTACTTTCCTGAATACGGTACTTACTTTCTGAATAACCTATATTTTTAAAGTTTACAACAAAATTTTTAAAAAAAGCTTTTTTACTTCTATTTGTAAATGAACGAATCCTCTTTGCAAATCAACAAATTTTTTTCTGGGGAAAGGTTGCATATTTTTAATTAATTACCATCTTGTGTCTTCCCACTCAAACTCCCAAAACGTGTCTGTATGTCCAACAAATGTGTGAATGGTGTGCTTGGATTCCAAGTTCCAAGAAGCAAACTATTTTCTCCTTTCTCATTGGGGTACCACCACCTGATCAACCTTCTCCCAAAAGGCTAAAAAATGTGGTCACAATTTAGTGAGCAATGTGGAATTAAAAAAATCTTAAATTTTATTACACTAAGGGATATAAGTAATTTTGGTTAGTTATGCCATTTTTTAAATAAACAGTGAGCTATACAAAAAATTAGAGATAAAGCGGAAGAAGAGTTCATTTAAACAAGAAAAACCACACTTGATACCACCCTGCAGTGAAAAAAAAGCTTCTATATGTTGGTAATTTGGAATTTTTTTATTTAAGGGGATTCAAAATTATTTAAGCGAAAGCCCTTGGTGTTGAAAAGAAAACCCAAATGTGAACTGACCTGACGATTAAAAAGCAGCCAGCTTTGAAAAGGTTTAAGAATGAATTTAGAAATTTACTAACTAATAAAAGGGAGTGAGACTATACTATAATTTTTTAATGATATATCTTATTTTTCTGATGGGAAAAAGAAGTTTATTTTGCTGTCCATAAGAGGTGTTGAATCTTTTATCCCTGGCCTCAGGGGTGGAATTGTGGCGGCCCGAAAAATTTTAGAATAATAATGAAAATACCCCCTTCGTGGGCCGCTAAATAAAAAAAAAAATAAATTACACCCCCTATTTGTTTTTGTGTTTTAATGTAACTTCAAAATTTTAAAAATAAAAATTAAATTTTGCCTCCCTTTAGTTTTTGTTTCACCATTTTAATTAATATGAGTGAATTCTGGGTTCAGTGGGAAAGGCAAAATATTGATTTTCTATACTGGGCCCGTATGGGAAAGGGGTGGCGTGATGTCACGTGACTTCCAATTTCAGCCCAAGACTCGAAAACTGAGAGATATTGCAAACGTTCCGAAAACCCCCAAAATACCCAAGTTGTTACTTGATGAATCGTTCAGGCTGGGGGGGTGCAGCACCTACGGGGCCCGAAGTTACGACAAACGTCCTTTTGCTGGATTGGTTACAAAATTTCTAATACTGGGTTGGGGGATAAGCCCCGCCCTCTCAATTGTTGTCGAACCCTATCGCGATACATGTAACAAGTAGCGCGGGGTTTCCCCCTTTTATTCCCGGGCTTGCCAGTCTGTTCAATTTATGTAAATTCGTTTATTTTCTCAGTAATCTGTTTAATTTGTAACCCTAACTAAAATTTTAAATTTAGTTTGAGACAGCACAGACAATGGCAAGCACCGTTAATTTTAATTGAAAATTGATTTGTTTGAATTTAAATTGTGTATCTTAGAAAACCACGTTGTAACTAACTACAAAAATTTTATTAATTTTTTTATTTTTTATTTTAAAAGATTTCATACTAACTGGAAAATTGTAAAATTTTCCTGTGTCAAGGGTTCTAAATTCACTAAAATTTAAAAATTTTTTTAAAAAAAAACATCATATTACTTATAATTGTGTTGCTGTTTTAATAAAAAAAAAACCCCAACCGATCCATCTATTAGGCCCAAACCGCCTCGTTTTAGGGAAAATTGTAATAATTTATTAAAAATTTAGTATACGGAATACACTCCGGTAAAGTCCACGAAAATCAGTCAGTGTGGGAACCACATTTTTGTGAGTAAATTTCTCCACTGGGTGAAACTACCCTCATAAAGGTGTCGCAGTCACAAAAAGGGGTTTTTAGGGGGGGGGGGTGGGGTGTTTGTTTTGGTAAACCCGGGTTTTACGTAGGGCCAATTTAATTTGCAAAAGTGGGTAAATTTTTTTAAAGAATGAGTAAAAGGGAAGGCCAAGTGAACCCGAGTTTTTGGGAAAAAAATTAAAATTCCTTAATTTAAAATAAAGAATTCAAAAGGGTATAAATTTTTTTAAAAAATTTTAAATTTTAATTATTGAATAATTTTGGGGAATTTTGCTAAAAAAATTTTTAAATTTTTGAATTGTTAAAATTTAAAATTTTTACCTAAAAAGGTAAATCAAGTGTTATACGGAAATTGGGGGAAAGTTATAAGGGGGGTGAATGAATTTCTGGTTAAGATTTTGGAAAGGTTTTGTTGTAAAATTGTTGGGTTTAATTTTTTTTGTTTAAAATTTATTGATTGTAATCTGAGTGGAAACGTTATTTCTTCATAGGGATGCGGTTTGTCAATTGAAACAAAGTTTTCCATTTCAGATAAAAAATTGTAAAAAATTTTTCAACAAAAATTTTAGGTATTTCAGTTTTTATAAATTTTGGGTTTTTAAAATTTTGGGGGCTAATTTAAACATGTTGAAAAAATTGAAAATTAAAATAAACAAAGGGAAAATAAAAGAACGCTTTTTTTATTTTTAAGAAACTAACCTGACTTTAGGGCTTTTTATCAACATGAAATTTTAATTTAAATATTTTTTTAATGCGTTTTTTTTTTTGAACTGATTGACTAATAAATTTTGGCCACGCTGATTTGGGGGCAATGAAAACCGGGTTTTAATAAACGCTGCATCAACAATTGTAGTACTTCGGATAAATACACCTTTTTTGGATGTGGGTCCCCAATATTTAGGGGGAAAATTCAAACCAACAAACCACTTTTAATGGGGAAAATAGATTTGTAGTAACCGGCAAATTTTTCAATTTCCTGTACTATTTAGTTGAATTGGGGGGGAAACCCCAAGGGCTAAAATTTTCCCCAAAATAAAGGGGAAGGGAAAAGCGAAAAAATTCTAACTTTGAAAACGCAAATTGGTAACCCAAGGGTTCCGAGGGAAAACTTTGATTCGCGTTTTTGGGACCCGCACCGAAAAGTTACTAAGAAATCTGGGCTCAAAAGGAGACAAAAAAGATTTTTTACCTGGAAAAGTCCAATGAAAAAAACATCACCCAAATTAATAAAAAGGGTTGCTTAAAAAGATAGGGGGGGTTTACTGGTTTTAGGGGTTTGGTGGGAAATAGGGGAAAAAACGGGGTAAAATTAAAAATAGGGGGAAAAAGGGGTGGCAATTTAAAATACTAATAAAAAGGGGTATTATGCGGGAAAAATTTTAAAAGAACGTTTTTTGATCAGAAAAGGGCCTACCATGGAAATCTTAGGGGGTTTTTTTTCATTTCCATTGGGGGGGTCAATAGAAAATTTTTTGGGGTTTTTTTAAACCCCCAGTAAGGTTCAAAAAATACCTTGGCCGAAAGCCCCCCGGGCTGGGGCGATATAGGGCCCCAGGCTGCAAAAAACGGGAAAAAAAACAAATTTCAAAATAAAAAAATTGAGGTTCGGCAATGGGGGGGGGGAAGGGGCATTTTGGGGGACAAATACCAATAAAAAAGGGGAAAATCCGCCAAAGGGGCGAACGATTTTTATTATGGGGAAATATGGGAAAATTTTTGATTTTTGGGCCCAAAAAAATCCCCTTTCCTTAAAGTACCCGGGGGGGTTTTTTTTGGAAATTATAAGGGGACGCTTAAATGGCCTTTGGTGAGGGAACGGAGATTCATTTAACGGGGTGAAATTTTTGGGGAAATTTGGTTAACTTGAAGGGGGGCCTCCCGAGATCTTTTGGGGGTTCAACTTTTGTAAAGGGGAAAAAACCGCCCAACAGTAAATTCCGCAACTTGGGCAAAAAAAACGGCCGGCGAACAAAGGTTTTCGCCGTGAAAACTAATGAAAAGCAGTCGGGGAAAAAAGGGGAATGGAAGTTAAGGCCGTTGCTTAAAAAAGGGGGGCTGGGGCTCTCCAAAATTTGGTGGGAAGTTGGGGCAAAAGGGTTTTTTAAATAACAAAAGGGTTTACCCGGGGGAATTTAAATTAAAGGGCAGTCAAGGGGGAAAGAAACCAAACCGAGAAATTTTTTAATTTTATTGGGGATATCATGGGAGAATCCGATGGTGGAGGAAAAAATTCCCGTTTTTGATTTGTGGAATTTGGCCAAAAAAAACAACCACCTTTTTCCCTTCGGGGGAGCCAAAAACCAAAAAATTGGAATTTTAAGGGGGGCCAAGTGTGAACGCGCAAACCCCCCGGGACTTGGGGTGTACCCAACCCCAGGCGCCAAACATTTTTTTTAATTCGGGAAAAACATGAGAATTTCAGAAAAAAATAGAACAGCAAACAAAATTGTGAGAAAATTATAAACCCATTAACCAATAAAAGAATTCTTTTGCAATTAAAACCTTGAAAACATTACCCAAACAGGGAAAAATTAATTTGGGGGGGAAAAAAATCCTAAATTTAAAACCCCAATTAAAAACCCATTTGTTGGGGGAAATAAACCTTTTTGGTTTTATAAAAAGGTTTGGGGCATTTCTGAAAAAAAAACCCCTATATTCCCGGAAAAGGGCTGTTTTAAGTTAATTTAAAAAATTTTTTGAAAGGGGAAGCCTCCGGGCAATCCCCATTTAAAAAAAACAAAAATAGGGAATCCCCCCCATTTATAAAAAGCGAACGGGTGCTTCCACCGCCCGCAAAAAAAGGAAGTTAGTTTGGGAAATTTAAATAATAAGCCCCCAGGGAACCAGCATGACCAAAAAAATAGAGTGTTACCCCTAAAGGGGTTTTTGTGGGTTCCGGGGGGTAAAAGTTGTGCCAATTGTTATTGAATTACGAAAAGGTTTACAGTGAAATTTAAAATTTAAAGGGGCGGGGCCACAGTTTCCCAGGGTGAAAAGTAAACCAAACGGTTTAAAATTTTAAAAGTTTTTCCCTTTGCCCGGATGTCTGAAGGACCTTAAAGGGGGGGGGAAAATCCGTTTTTGGGTTTTTTTAAAGGGAAAATTTTCCGATTTTTACACAAATTTTTTGGGGATCTAAATTAGCGGGCGAATTTAAAAAATTTAGGGAACCTTGGTTTTGTAAATGTAAATTTTGGGGGGGAAAATTATTGGGCAAATTTCAATAAGGGCGAGCCAGGAGTCACTAAACCCCGTGCCCAAAAACCTAAATTTTTTTTTTTTTGGGGGACATCCCGATTAAACAGAAAAGGTAGATTTTTGACCTTTGCCCGGGAAACAACTGGAAAAAATTAAAAACACCAATTCAAAAAATTAAAGGTTCTGTTTTGGTCCCTTTAAACCTTTATTTTTTTACCCAAACCCCTAAAACAACAGGGCCTCACTAAATGGCGGGAAAAAAATCTTTGGGGGTCAGAAATTTTTTTTCCCCCAGAAAAAATTATTTAACCGAGTTGAAGTTGGGGCTTTTTGGGAAAAAAATTTAGGGGTTTTTTGAAAGGGGGCCCTTTATATTTTGCCCGGTTTAAATGGTTTGTATTAAAAACCCCTTTAAACGGGGGCATTAAAGCTTCCCGGGTTGCACAGAAGGGAAAAAAAAAAACACACAAATACGGGCATGGGCCCCTATTTGTAAAAAAAAACGACCGGGGATTTTCCACAAAACATTTGCAATAACCCCCCCAATCAGTTAAAAAGGAAAAAGTTTTAGGACAGCCCTGGAAAATATTTACAAAAGTGGTGGTCTAAGGGTATTTTTGGACTTGGGGGGGTTTAATTGCTTAACAGTGCCAGGGGGATCCCTTCAAAACGCCCAAACCCAAAATAAGTTTTGGGGGGATGGAAAACTTAGATTTTTAAGACGTTTTCCGAACTGAGGAAAAGTAAACACGGAAAAGAAGGCACCCATTAAAGGCAATTATCTTAATGAGCCTACTTGGTTTCCTTCGAAGTTTAAAAACGCATCGGACATGTGGGGGAGTTCCCCCTCACGGTCAGTTAAACTTTATTTTTGAGTGTTATGGAACCACTTTTTCCCCACGATGGTACTGCGAATCATCCCCTTACCCCGATCAAACACCGGCGAAAATGTTTTGCGCGTTTGCTTTAAAAATCCAAGCGGGGATTACTAAATTTGGGGTGGGCCCCAAAAAATCGTTTAGTTACGGGGCCAGGGTTGTTTAGGAAAATTTTACAATTTGAATTGATTTACGACAGCTATGTAAATTTTTGCAGTGAGGAAAAAATTTTTTAAAAACCAGGATTTATCCACGAGTAACGGTTTTTGATGGAAAAACCCCCCTGTTCATGCCACCATCTCTAAAATGCTTAGCCATTTCGTTAACAGACAACAGACGGACTGGGACGAATATTTACCATATATAACTATGGCCTACAACTCGCAAGTACATGAGAGCACAGGTTACTCTCCTCATGAGTTAGTTTTTGGAAGGAAGATGGCGGTTCCATTAGAAGCGGATTTGACAATTACAGATAGCACCCTATTGTATGACAATCACGTTGAAGCCCTCCGGGACAAGCTTAAGCAAGCGTATGAATTTGCCACGAGTTGGAAATCGCGTGCCAGAGGCCGCAACGAGCGTCAGTACAATAAAAAGGTCAAACAATCAATGTACCACGAGGGACAGTTAGTGTTGCTACATACCCCAAGTCTTGGTCGCCACCGGGTCAAAAAGTTAGCCAGATTGTGGAAAGGGCCGTATAAGGTCGTGGAAGTAATATCACCATTGAACGTGAAGCTCCGAATCGGTAAGCGAGAAGTGATAATTCATGTGAATCGGATTAAGCCATATATCACACGGAAGCAGGATAGAGACGAGGGATGCTCGAGACCGTGTGAAGAGGAGCGTGAGGAACAAATGACAGTTGAGGACGACTCGAATAGCAAGCGAGACGATAGTCCGAGTGTGCCCAGAATGGCTCCATTAGCCCCAAGTAGGGTAGGTGAGCACTCTGGCACACAAAGAAACCGGCGAGAGCGCCGAAGGCCCGCAAAATTTGATGATTACGATTTAAATGGAGGTACTGATTAGAAGGATCAATTAAAGTATGCTCGCCATTGCCTAGCAATGAATTTGCTAGCCTTGCGACATAGTGTATAAAGTTAGAGTAATGTTTTTGCTTAATTAACGTGTAGACTAATGTATGTATTAAATAGTAAACTAGTGGAGGTAAGAATATATTTTAGACTTAAGAGTAATCCTTGTTCTCTTATGTAAGGGCATGAGGCAGCTCCAGCAGACCAGGGTGCGAGACCGGGCGGTGAGAGGTGACCAGGAGAGAGAGAGAGAGAGACAGAGGGGGCGTCAACCACTGCCTCGGCCAGACGCAGCCAAGGGCGGGTCGAGCCTTGTTGGCCCTTCCTAACCCACTGGCCACCAGCTGATTTATGCAGCCGCTGCCTGATCAACATTCTTGGCCTGGTCAATGGACTGCAGTCCCTTGAGTATTGAGAAGTATTAAGAAGTTTTACAATGTAATTAGGTTTTCCGGGTCCGTGTGTCAATTATCTAATGTGAACATTATACTGTCTATTTTGTTAATAACAAACCAAGTACTTTTGTGTCGTTTTGTCAAGAAGAAAGACTTCGTCAGTGGAACAAAATTCTGATCAGAACTGGACTGTTTGGTTATTAATGGAATTATTATTAGGTAAGTCATATAGTTGGTAACTGTGCTTACCCTGATATTAATGTAAGTTGCTAATAAGTATAATGAATATAATGAGTAGAATGTATCATTTAATTAATTGATGTTTGGGTACCCAACTTTAATATTTGTTTAGGCATTAATGATTTTTCTTCTGTTGTTGTACTTTTTAAATGTGAAAAGGAATGGGGAATAATTTATTGTTTTGTTAAAAATAAAACTATTGTAAAATTAAAAATTGTAATATATATAATGATGCACTTTGGCTGGGTACTACGAGAAGGTAAGCGCGCAATCCAAACACTCCTTTTACCTAATCCTATCACTTCCCTCAGCTGGATCGTATCATACCCCTCACCAAAGGACATTGTATTTTAAGAATAAAATGTTAAATGAAATGAATTAGCCCAAAATAAGTCTCGTTTGAGTGAAAATGCTGGCGTCATTCAACCGTGACTACCTTTATTTACTCCATTCAATACTGCGTAGTAGTTATGTGTAAATTATTTAACAGTGCTTAGTATTAACAAATGTAGCAGCTTGAATATATTTCTTACTATATGAAATAGATAATATAGTTGGTGATTGGAATTATGGTAGAATCGTTTAATACAAATGTTGTCTTCACAGTGTCTTTGGTTTAATTTAGGTGTGTTATTGTTAGTGTATATGAATATTATTATGTATTACTGCTGGTATATGAATAACATTGTGTGTTATTGATGGTATTTGAATATTATTATGTGTTATTGTTATTATAAGAATAGTATTATGTATTATGGTTAGTATATGAATAGGGTGTTTTAAGCAGATAGGGTTTCACTAGTTTGTGAAATGTGTTTTATGAATTATATTGCTGTTATATTATTGTCTGACATTGACATATTACAAATGTTAATTTTTTAATTGATTTGCTTAAACAAGGGTGAAAGGGGAACCGATTGTTGTTTTTTTTAAGTATAAAATCTCGTTTTCGAAAGTGAAAAATCTCGATGAATTGAATAACATGAATTAACAATGCGGCATCGTAATGAGAGGTATCGAAACAAAAAGTGTATTAATAAATTAACGATTGCTCTCCAAACTTAAATGCATTTGCTTTTGTCTCGCCCATTGACTATCAAGTGGAATCGTGAGTAAATTCAATTTTTATTGGTGACAAAAGAGAGAAGACCACTCTGTCGGTACAGAGGGGTTTTGCTATTAGAGGATGACGGTCTATAGTCACCTCAATAGGTGCCAAGGGACTGGCACCAACTAAAGGTGGGGAGGGTGTGACGGCCCGTTAATTTATAGAATAAATAAATGAAAATACCACCTTCGTGGGCCGTCTAAATAAAATAAAATAAATTACACCCTCTATTTGTTTTTGTGTTTTAATGTAACTTCAAATTTAATAATAATAATTAAATTTTGCCTCCCTTTAGTTTTTGTTACACCATTTTAAATTAATATGAGTGAATACTGGGTTCAGTGGGAAAGGCAAAAGTATTGATTTATCTATACTGGGCCAGTATGGAATGTGGTGGCGTGATGTCACGTGACTTCCAATTGCAGCCCAAGACTCGAAAACTGAGAGATATTGCAACGTTCCAGTAACCCTAACATACCAATGTTAGTTACTTGATGAATCGTTCAGGGCTGGAGTGCAGCACCATACGGCCTAGAAAGTCATACGATCAAACGTCCTTTCGCGTGATTGGTTGACAATATTTCTAATACTGGCTTGGGGATGAAGCCAGCCCTCTCAATCTGTCTGTCTGCAACCGTGATCGCGAGTACATGTAATAAGTAGCGCGGTTTCCCCTTTGATTCCCGGGCTTGCCATGTCTGTTCAATTTATGTAAATTCGTTTATTAGTTCTCAGTAATCATGTTTAATTTGTAACCGTAACTAAATTCTAAATTCAGTTAGAGACAGCACAGACAATGGCAAGCACCGTTAATTATTAATTGAAATTAGATTTGTTTGAATTTAAATTGTTGTATCTTAGAATAACCACGTTGTAACTAACTACAAATTATATTAATTTTATATTGTTTATTTTAAAAGATTTCATACTAACTGTAAACTTGTAAATTAACCTGTGTCAAGGTTCTAAATTCACTAAAACTTAACAATTTTTATTAATAAAACACTCATATTACTTATAATTGTGTTGCTGTTTTCAATAAAAAAAGCTCCCAACCGATCCATCTATTAGGCCAACCAGCACTACGTTTTAGGTAATATTGTGAATAATTTATTAAATTCAGTATACGGAATACACTCCGGTAAAGTCCACGAACTCAGTCAGTGTGGTGAACCATCAGTTTTTGTGAGTTATTTCTCCAGCTGGTGTGTAACTACCCTCATCAAGGTGTCAGCAGTCTGACGGCCTGACCTGCACTGATAACTGCCACTGCTATCACTTCAATTATTTGTCACAGCCTGACTAAACTAACTACTTGCCGTACCACACAGTTACCCCATTCAAGTCCATAGAAATCGGCTTTTGGTTTTCGAATCTATCCTCTTATATATAATTCCTTAACTTTGCCCAACTAATTAGTCAAATTAATGAATTACGGAAAGTAAGTGATATTTGCTTTAAAGCCTACTTAACCTTGGCAGTCGGCCACCTGGTCTTATCCTTCAGCTAATTATAGCGCTGTATTTTAAATAGCCACAGAGCCACAAATGCTTTTGTTTCAGAAATTAAATCTGATACATGCTGGTGTGGTGGCTCAGTGGTTAAGGCTTTGGACTCTGATGGGCTAATTCCAAGGTTCGAATCTCCACTGAGCCAACGGTTGGTTCCTCACTTGTGAATAAAGTTGACGCACAGGCCTATAGGCTCATGTCATCTTGCGAGTGAAGTTTTATTTAAAAGAAAAGAAAAACATGTTGAGCATCAATAAAATCAAGTGTTCCATGTCTATTGACCTGGTAAATAAAAAGATTGCAAAATGCTTCTCTACTATTCAGAGTTAGAGCTTTTCTTCAAATGTGACGTTAGGCAGTGTTAGATGACAGCTAACTCATTACCCAATTTGTATTCCGAGAATCTTCCACAACAAATAGTTGAGAATCCTTAATTTGAAGTGTTGAAACTTTTCTATAACAACACAAAGCTGCTTACTCCAAATAAATGTTATAATTTGTAACAGACATAGAAAATAACAGGGGTTCAGATAGTACAGCCCTACTAGCTTAGAACAGCGAGCAAACAAGCCTTGATTTAACTATTTTAGGTAAGGAAGAAAAATGTATATTTACTAAAAATAACCGTACAATGGCAGTAGAGAGAGTAATGAGCATCAGTAAGGCAGTTGAAGGGGTGCTCAGGCATTTGGACTTTTTCATCAAGTGCCAAATTGAGGAATCTTGAGTAGCTTTGACATAAGACTTTCAATAACAGTTTAAGAGTAGTTATTTAGAAGTACGATGAACGAAAATAGTGTGAAATGTACTTACAGTATAACGTGCCCTCCATACAGGAGCTGCGGCCGAGATAATATTTTCCGCCCTTCGAGGATTTGTAGTATCAAAGAATTTGACAGTGCAATCTTGACTGGATGTTGCTAATTGGTTTTCACGAGTTTGGCTCCAATCTAACCCATGTATCTAAAACAGATTAAAAAATAAATAAAACTAGATCTGCTAAGGACACTTAGCTAAATCGCCAATTAAAATATCCTAATTTCTATAAAGTGGGACAGATGTAGCATCAACAAACTAACCAGAGAAAGTAAATCCACTACACAAACACAGGAGACTCCCCCTTCCCCCACTACCATGACTACTACTTATCTAGGTTCTGTTAAACCTGAGAAAGAGCCGGTGGTATCAAAATTTGTATCTTGTGTCTATGTGTTTGTGGACTTTTGTCTGGTAAGTCTAATGTTGCTAAATCTCTGAAATATTAATTTCAGGCGTGGTGTTCTATAGCTTAGCCCTAATTTATATGAAAGAAAATTAATTAAAAAAACTAATTTATAATCAACTGGACGAAATAGATTCAAACAAACAAACTGGTGATACAGAAATACAAAAAAAATCAAGCTTAGAGAAAGTGGTACAAGAGTATACCACAGAAAACTAACAGGATTATATACGTAAGAAAATGGAGTATGGACCAATAGTTAATGAAGAAAGCAGAAAATCATTGGGAAAGTTTATACAAGAGTGGTATAAACTTTTACATTCTTCTTGCAAGTGATGCAAGAGTAATACCAAAGAGAATAAACAGGATCATTTATGAAAGAAAATAAATGTATACCAATAGTGAAAGATGAAAATCAATGGAGAAGTTACAATAACGCGGAACTTTGCAAATATAAGTATGTATGAGGTAGAGGAGGCAATTAATAAAAAATATGAAAAGTAATAAAGCCCCTGGACTAGCTGAAATTACAATTAAAACTGTTAAACTGTGAGGCCTGTAGGAGTTCAGTGTTCAAACACTTGTCAAAGGTATTTTGCATGAGAAGTTCACCTGATGAATGAAGTAAAGGGCAAATATTTAGTGTTCCCACCATTTAAAAAAAAACAGAACACAATGCAGAACTCCAGAGGTATAACACTAATGGTTCAAATTAGTCAAGTTTCTGGAAGAATTATTGTTAGCCAAAGAGATGGGACTTTATTTATTTTTACAATGAGACAACTGTGGGAAGAAATTAGGGTGCAATGAACAACTAATATTAGTTCTTATTGATATTGCCAAAACCTTAAGACTATTTGAAAAGAGAGTTAGTGTGGGTTAGAGTTTAGGATAGATTTTAACTCTAGAGTATGAGTAATAGAAATGTATTAAAGCAAGTAAGTGTTGTATGAAAACAAATGTATGTTAGTGTGTTACGGCCTACATTATTTAATATTATAATGGAAGGGTTAGACAAGAAAAGGAGAAAGTAAGTAAATGGAGATTTAAATACAATTATGTTTGTCCTATTGATGTAGGTAAAACCAGTTTAAGAATATTTTTATAACTGGTTATGAACAACTTAAAGATAATAATTTAAAGATTAGTAAAGAAAAGAGCAAGGTTTTAGTTCTCGAGGGATGGAACAATAGAAAGATATAAGCTTAGAGGGTAAGATCTTCGAAAAAAGTAATAGAGTTATGTACGTAGGAGTGTTATTATAAAAAAAATTGCAAGAAGAAATAACAGCCAGGTTGCAAAAAGGTTCTAATAAAAAAAAAATTGGGTGTGCGTCGGACCACACGGTGGAAGTTATACTTCTTTGGCCATTCTCATACACCCACTCACGCACACAAACAGACAGGATATATAAATGAAATATAAGACATTTTTCAATATTATTCAATATATTTATCTTCAATATATTATACGTGACTTCATTATTATATTATACACCTATATTATCATTATCAGTAATTTCTTCGATTAACAATCGATTAATCGATAGTTCTTAAAAATTTGTTCTTACTTTTCAGCGTGACGCGGTTTCTCGACCAACATCCCATCCCAAAGTGTCTAACGGGCGCAAAGAAGTATAACTTCAAAAATTCTGTTTGAACAAGTCGAGTTGGATGCGGAGAGTGTGAGGGTAAGAGCCCCTCTAGGATGTTCCATATTGCTGTACGTGCAGTTTCCCGGGACAAAGTTTGAACGGCTCTTTTAAAGTAAAACAACAATTATACATTAAATATAATAAGGTGCCAATATTGTGTGTATGGGTCTCGTAAGGGTCTAGGAGGGTCTGGGAAGTAAATTATTTTATATGAGGTAAAATTTACCTCCAGTATATGACTAAAGTGAACAGATACAGATGAGTGAGTCTTGTTTAGAAGCATGAACGAAGGAAGAAATAGGTGAACATACTGTGTGATAGAAAATAATTGGAAGCTTCATAAATAATCATTAAAGAAAATTCTGCACTCGAGTTATAAGTCTGTAAGAAATTGTAGCTATCACAAACACATTCTAGGGGGAATGGTTGGAATGAAGTCAGTCTACACTTTTTTTTAGAATTTGAGAAATAATTAAAATATAAAGCTTGAATCTTTTTATAATTAACCTACCCAGTAGACACAATATTGGCCAACCCATTACACCTCAAAACCATTCAACTACGACAGTGCAGAAATTATGTGCACCCGAGTTTGAAGGTTGTTTTCTAAGGAACTAAGAGGCCTACAACAAAATCTAATCACACCAAAGTTTTCCTCATTTAATTGTACATTAAAAATTATGCATTTTAAATTTTGTTACAAGTTTCATTAATTTTTATTCTGTTTGGAACAAAAAACGTACCGGAATTTAACTAGTTTTCACTATACATCAAATTTACACCGTTATTACTCAAAAACCCGTTCATGTAATACATTTATATTTTAATACCAGATTGATAGGAATGTTTTCTATAAGTTTTATATATTTTAGGATTCTAACTAATCAAGAAAAAAAGTTCTTATCAATTCCCTGAAATATTGTTTTCTTGGCTTCTGGACGTCGTAAAATTGATTACTTGGTCTTGTTGTAATCCTTATGACATGTATATTGTTATGATACATTACTTTCATATGTGTAAGTAAATGCAGTCAATTTAAAACAAATAAAAATAACTCATCCTTCAAGCTAGTTTCTTACTGGATGTATAATTTAATGTTATAAAATGTAACAAACACTTCAGTAAATAAATTTTTACTGTAACAACTGTAACAAACACTCCAGTAAATAAATTTTTAATTTATTTACTGGAGTGTTTGTTACATCTTATAACATTAAATAATAATAACTTTAAATTGATAAATTTAAGTTGATTTAAATCACTATAAAATCACTAAATTTAACTACACATATGAAACTGATATATCTTAACTAGCCTATATATGTCATAGGGATTACAACCAGACCAAGTAATCAATTGTACGACCTCCAGAAGCCAAGAAAACAATGTTTCAAGGAATTGACGAGAACTTTTTTCCTTGATTAGTTCAAATCCTAAAATTTATAAAATATATAGAAAACATTCCTGTAAACTATGTATTAAAATATAAATACAACAAATTAACAGGTTTTTAGTAATAATAGTGTAAATTTGATTAAAACTGGTTACAATTTCGGTACCTTTTTTGTTCCAACTAGGATAAAAATTAATCAAACTTGTAAAAAAATTTTAAATTGCATAAGTCATAATGTACAATTAAACGAGGGAAAAAATGTCGAGATTATATTTTTTGTAAGCCTCTTAGTCCCTTAGAAAACAACCTTCACACTCGGATGCACATAATTTCCGTGCCGATAGTAACAACCTATTTCTAGATTCACGGATCCTCTCATCACGGTAGAAAATTTAAACACACCGTGACAAAAATCTTGATCCATATCTCATAAATATAAGTATTACAGTACAGCCTCACTAATCTGACGTAAACAGGCTGTGATGATGTCGGATAAGTAAAAATATTGTATAATAGAGAATGCTAGTAGAAACTCTAAATAGTTGTAGTAAATGCATTTTATTAAGGATTTATACTACAGAACTGCATAAACAATAACGCCTCATCATTTGTTACAGCAAAAGAATTAATTTATTGTGTATATGTTTGAAAAACAAAATATCCTTATACATTACCCTATTACAATTCTTTATGGTATTAAATCCCGTAGTTTTAATACGGGATTTTAAAACTTTAAAACAACAAACTGATACGTGTGAAAATACGGAATAAGGTCATGAGTCACACATTCGCTATTCCACCTTCTTAAAAACGCTGTCTGTACTAAAACAAACCCACTATTTTTAGGCACTCAATACTTTCACAAAAGTGATGTAGTCTGCTCATACGTAACTGTGCCCGCTAAACATGAAAGTAAATGCTGTAAGCAACAAAACACTGTGCTGGTTGGTAAAACATCACCAGGTATATTCAGTTTTCGTAGTTGCAGAACAATAATACATTATATTATTTTCAGACAATCTTTATTAAAGTATTGTTTTTGGGACTGTACATCAGTTAATTAAAATGGAATGTTGGATAACTCTATTTCGGATAATGAGGCTCTAATGTTTCTACAGAATATAAAATGATTTTCCACTGTGAAATCTTAAATAATTTAATTAAATATGTCTAGTCTATGCTGGCATAATATATCTTACTATTTTATACTCTGAATATCACAAGCTGTATTTTACTTTGAAAAAGATAATTTTTATAATTTCATTAAATAATTTAGAATAAAACTTCTTAAACTATTTTAGCAATACTCTTATATTTTTCTCAATTATATTTCATTATTAGTAGAGATAACACTTTTCTAAATTAAACTAGAAGTAACTTTAAAATAATGACTTTTATATATATATATTATTGTAAGTAACAAAAAAGAGCATACATTAGCTAGATGGGCGGTAATGTATTGCACAGGAGCCGTGCCTTTCCTCTGGTCCCAGAGGCGGATATCACCGTTGTGAGCAGTAGCTAGCAAGTATCGGGAGAGGCGATTCCAACGCACTTGGTTGGCACCCGCTGTAAAAAGATCAAATTTAAAGTTGTGAAAGTAAAAAATTTATAAATAAATTAACTACAATAAAATGCATTAGACTACATGTATTAGAAAACTGGCATACTGTACCAACATTTTTAAACTGTTTCACAACTAAACATATCCAAATAATAACTCTTCGGGTAAAACTCTTAGGGCGATTGAGAGCAGGCGGAGAGGTGTGATTTAGAGGGACAAAATCAAATTCGTACTAACAAGAGGATGTGTGCACAAAAGCAGCAGCTGGGAGTGGAGCGGTCTATTTTGGAACAAACTAGTTTGTTTCTTCTGAGCGATTGCGAGCGGGCAACATTGTCAAGAGTCATAGTTATTATATATATTTTAAGATATATTTAACTTATATAAATAACTACCTTCAAGTAGGATCTTGATCCAAATATATAGCACAGTTTTTAAAATGAACAAATTGTAGCTGACAACAAACCATACGATATATATTACATATAAAACTTCAAGTTAACATTTATGGGGCACAAAACATTTCAATTAATATAAGATAGTTTTAATTTTTTTGAAAGGTAACTTTTAAATGTAAATTGAATTTTTTTTCTTATGAGCTGAAGTTGATGAACATTTATAATTTATTGTATGTATACAAACTTTTAGAATAAACTGAATTGACCAAAATGTAGTGTCCAGAATATCAAAATGGTTATCTGTCAACTTATTTAAATGAAAATTACGTGGCTTTACCTTAAAGTTACCACCAATCTTTCTTCTGCACATATTGGTTTTTTGCTTCTCCATACAATACAAGACATTCGCATGTATTGTACGAATCGTGATTCATGCTTCTTTAGTGGAAACAAATGGTGATATTCACCATATACCTCCCTTCCTTCATTTATTTTGTGCACCCACTTCGATTGGCTTGAGGCCATACACATACAATACCACTGTATGTGTATGAGTGGGTGGGTCAATAATACTGTACGTGTATAAGGGGGCTGGTGGGTCAATACCACTCTACTTGTATGGGTTGGCGGGTGGAATACTGTTGTAATTCAAAAATTATTTTATTATTGTACAATTTTTCTTTTTCTTTGCTTTCATTGAAACTTAAGTATACATGTTACTTTTGTTTAGGAAAATATTTGTGACGTTTTATTTCTATTATCTTCCACTTACATTTTGAGACACGTAAAATGAATGTTTTCAACCACGTGTTTTCATAGTGCAGCGATTTTCACGCATACTTAAAACAGTGATATCTTGGAACTAATGCTCCAGCTCAACGTTGCCTGTTGTTGCACGAGTGCGACATCAGTCCCTCGCAATCGCTCTGCTACAGCTCGCTCCAATTTGTGCCACTCAGCTCCGCTCTCATTTGCTGTTTGTGTGTTCTTACTCTTAGGCTTTTGCAAAAGATAAAACTAAATTTAGATTTTTAGCCTAAGAAAAGAACAAAGAGGTGTTGATTTTTAAACTTACAACTACAAGTAGAATCTATAGTTAGGACTTCTTTTCTTCTGCTGTCTAACAAGTCCACTAATCTTATTCTTTCGAAAATTAAGTCTGTTCCAACACGTAGAAATATTCCCTCCCCTCATGCCTACCATAAGACCAATGTAAAATTTGACACAAACTCCTCCACTTTCTTATTTAAAACCCCATTAAAAGTTTATAGTGGAATTTTACTATCCAAAATAACTTAACTTTAAAATTATTCTTCAAGTTCAAATTGGCTTATCAGTTAATGACAGTCTGTGAACTCTTTCGGACTCAAATTAAAGAAGTTACTCTAAATTAAAGGTGTTTTACAAAACAATTCAAACTTAAATTAGCCACCAAATTTGTTAGGGTAGTAACATTAAAGAGCTCTACTTTATATTACTCTTCTTATTTGTTTAATACCTTTTAAATTAGTAGTCACTTGCTAAGGATTCTTGTTTAAAATTTTTTATTTAACCCCAAAACACCCCATTTTAAGAGAGGGGATCAATTTTCATATATCATAAACTCCTCAGTTGGTCATATAAGCATTCACAGAAGAAAATCACTTCATCTCTATTTATAATAAAGTTAATATGAGGTGGAGAGGACATTGAAACATGAAGTATGTACTACAATTATGTATAACAATTTTAAAAACCCATAAAAGTCAGTTAAAATCAGCAAATCATATCAGAAATCTCTTCGTTGTCAAAATTAATCTTCACTTTGATTTAATGATAAGATTAAATTTTGCTAGAGGCTAAAGATTATATTATTTTTCACATACCAACAGAGGAAAGAGAAAGCGATGGCCTCCGTGAATCTCTCAAATCCCAAATGTGTGTGTAGGTGTCAATGGAACAACTTGCAATCAATTCGGGGCTGGATCGGTGCCAGTTCAGGTCCGTTACTACTCTTGTATGAGCATTCAACAGATGAACTTGCGACAAATCACTGTTGTTCAACTTGTAGATTTCGACTCTTTGGTTACTCTGGTATGACACACATTTCACTAAGAAAATTAAACATTCAATATCTAATTCCATTAAGTTATTCCTCTATTTTCTGTTATACAATTTTGCGGGTTTTCATTATAAGAACAAAATAAACATTACTACTTTTATAAAATGAATAACCATGGGAATCTCACTACATTTAATAGTAATTTCAAGCTAGTACAGAATAGAAAATAAAGTTTTGCCATACATAGAAATGAATCAGAAAACAAAAAGACAGTTCCTATAACAAGATTGAGAGAAGAGTGACATTCATGACCAACTTTAAAATAGAATTTGGTGTTTGTAAATCAAATATGGGAAAGAGAAATAGTAAAAATTGCAGTAAGAGATAGCCTGAATGAAAACAAAAAATAGTAATATGTAGATTCCTTAGATTTATAAGGAATACCTGTGGGGCATTTGGCGATGAACGATCTGAAGTTTAACGGTAAAGAGAAACTGTAAACTAAAACAAGTTGTGAAAGTAGAACATTTAAACAATGGAAACAAGGGTGAGCCAGTGGCCAAACAGTCTAAGGCATCATGACTTTGAGGCCGGGTTAGAGATAGTGCTGGTTCGAATATGGCCTGGACTGGAAGATTATCCGTAATGATCACCTTGTACTGTACCAGTTCGTCCCTTACTCTTTCTGAATAAGTTCCTCTCACAGATCAATAGTCTGGGGGGAATGGGCAGAGTAAGGTTAAGAAGGAGATTGGCCTTTCCTTTAAAAAAAGTTCTACATAGAAGTTCATAGCTTAACTAAATTAGTCAACTTGCATAAGAAACCTCTTTTGCAATATTTGTTATTTTCACACCAATAATATAAGACAAAACGGACCCGTTAAATGGACGTAAAATGGGACTCATAATATCCTCCCATTTTCACAGTTTTATTTAAAATAATTGATAAGCCCAAGAAAATCAATAATTTTTACTTTAAATTTAACTGATTTTATAGACGGTGTAGTCTTAAATTAAATTTTTACACATTTTTCTATTATTAATACCCCAATAGAGATCTGAAAATGTACAAGCAATCCAAAATACATAGTATTAGTGTTATGTTTTGCTAACTGACAATCCAGATACTCAGATCTATCCCCAAGGCAACATTCGAGCCCTGTTTAACACCCAACATGGATTACTCCAGAATTCCCCATGCTGATAGAAAGGAGATAAACTACATTCTCCAAATTGTCCCAAGTAGGCATATTAAAATATAATACCAAAGGTGCAATCTGAGTTTGGTATAACTTTTAGTTTTTTATTTATTTATTTTTTTTTTTATTTTAATAATGCAATGAGAAGGACAGGTTTTATTTTAATATGATTATTAGTAAACAAATATGAATGATTAAATAATATGGACAAGCAACTATAAAAAACATTGACAAATTAAAAAAAAAACTTATAAGATTATTTTACTTAAGCATGCTTGGCTTATATCAGGTTTTTCAAATATGGTGTACATAGCCTAATGTAAAATCTAAGCTAGATGGTTAGCTATGTGTTTGGCACTTAGCTCTTAAATTCAAATAAAGTTTGAAACTGAAAATGTTCAGATTAACCTTTCACACTTTGCTAAAATGTACTTGTACAACATGATAAGGAACAGTTTATGACAGTAAAGTACCAATGTGTTCATTATAAATCACACTAACTTACGGATATAGCACATAGATCCTCCTTGTGTGCATTGGGGTTCCATTCTGCAGTTCCCACGTCATATTTACTTTGTCTTGGAATTTTTTTTAGACTATCTGAAGGATCGTCTAACTTTTTCAGACCTAAAAATCTTCTCCTGAAAAGTCATAACTTAAGTCATTTTTTAAATTGGTTTATCAATATCATTATCGAATGTTTGTACTAGTAGGCCAATTCATTTTCTATTAATACTTTAATTTGTGAATTTGATAACATATTTGTTGATTAGTACACAAACTCATAATATTGATAAGTGTAAATAAGGGCCTACAAAGGTCTGTTGATTTCTTTTTTTACATATCGGTGAATGTAATTAAACTTAAAACCAAAAGTTGTTTTTATATTTTACAAAAGAGCTGTTTTATATTTTCCAGTAAATAACGTTGTAGACTTAATAAATTTTCATTAAAACAAATACTTTGATTATTAATATGAACTTACCCTGCAAGAAGAACGTAGGTTCCAGTCCAATCAACTGCCATAGCATTAGCCTAAAAATGAGCGTTAAAAATTTAACTAAATAACTTTAAAATATATTATGTGTACTTTAACTTTAAAAAATAATTACTTTAACTAAAACATTTCAGTAAAATGTTAGTAAGAGAATGTTTTTACCTAACTGTAAATTAAAAGCTAAATCAACTAATTGTGAAGAGTTCTGTAACACATATAGCTAAAAAATTATTCAAAGTATTAAAATTTAACTAATGGCTAGCTTGAGCAGGCCAAAAATTGCTCTTTTTTCTTAGAAAATGACAGACTTGAGTTTCAGAAAATGTTCTCCACTATTTTGTTTTGTTAAATGTTCTTCACTATTTCCGTATCTACAAAATTTTGGTGCACGTGAAATTTTTGCTAAAAAATGTTAAAAGATGTTAAAACCCTATATCAGATGCATTTTTAATACATGAATATTTATGTTTATTTGGGATTAATCTTCTTAAACAAACCTTTAAGTATTAATTGTTCTTATATCTAAGTGGAAAATCCTGATCATTTAATAAACATATATATTGACAGTCACGGATCTTTCAAACATGACTCCCGATTGTCCTTCCTGCCCTCTCTACGTCCTGGATCTCAATGGACCCTCTTACCTTCCTTTCGTACACACTGCAAACGTCGTCATAATGTATACGCAGTTTCAACGCAGGTTCTGTCTTCTACTACACCTATAAATAACACCATAAGTGGTAAAAACAATTGATCTACAGTACATATTACATTTTATATGCAGTAGCAAATCATTTTTTAGACAAAAGCAGACTACTGTCACTCAAGATAACTGGGTTATCAAAAATGGTCCTGACCAGGAGAAGACGAGTGGGTCACAAAGTGTTGTAACCGAAGGCAGAATGGGTGAGCACTATAAGTAATAAACGATGAGATAGTGGGTGAGCTACAATAAATTGTGACTGAAGGGGGAACAGGTGAGACACTATTAGTCATAACTGATGGGAGGACGGGTTAGCCACTAAGAGTCATGAACAATGTAAGTGTATGAGTCACAAAGAGCTGTACTCCAAGTGGTTGTGGACAGCAGCTTACTGCGGGTGATGGTGAGTCAGTGAAAAATTGAGCTATCAATGAATGGATACATAATCAAATAATATAATTGAGATGCGGTCAGACCGAGCAGATTTCTGACCATCAATGTAAAATCCACTGTAAGGCACAATGTAAGCAATTTTTCGAATAGCTTTGCATCCTGATTTTCCTCCTCTTTCTGTTATAATATCTTTCAAATGCATCTGTAGCTTTAACATATCAGATCACCATTCCAGTTCAGTCTATTAAACGTTCCAGGTGGTGCACTCAGAGTAACACAATCACTTTTAATAAGTTGTCATTTTCATTCTATCATTGGATAGCACCTCTAAGGGCTCACGTAAAAAGTGCTGTAATTGTTAATAATCTGCTGTTGTTGGGTTTTAATGAAACAGTTTAGTAGACAATTATATTATAATATTCATATCAGAATGGAAATGTCCTTTAAAATAAAATATCTGCATTAAAAGAAAATTGATTTAATGCAATACCAACCCACATATATCTGTTACAAATACTGCATTATTTATTGTGAGGATCTTAAAATAGACTAGTACTTTTAACAATAGGAGTAAACTTCTTTTACAGTGAGCAAAAACATGCAGAATTTACTAGTGAACATTTAAATTTACAATTGAAACACCTGAACTTAATTTATTTTCAAGTAAAAATTAAGATGCAAACTTTTTTATTTGTGTATTTATTTTACAACTGAGTTTTTATAGCACTCCTATAATATATGATCGTTTTCATATATTTTGTAAAATCTATCGATGATCATGATCATCTAGTATTTGTATCAAAAAATTAATTCAATTCTGTCTCTTAGTTCTGTTACTTAAAAAAAACTTTAAGATTATTTAAGTTCAGATTATACCTAGCCTAACTCTATTTTAGAAAAGATGTGGCACTACTAATATGGAATTAATTTTCAGTAGTAACGTATTTTTATTGTTACCTGTAAGTCTCTGTGTTCTGCTATGATGAACTCACTACTCCACCTTGTTGCCATTTTTAATCACGTTAAAGGCAATGTTTATATGTTCATCAGTATTTTTTTAAAATATCTCAAACAATTAGCTGGTGATTCTGAAAAAAAAAATAGAAAATTAAGTTTTGCGATGTATGCTACAAGTTAAATAGTACAGAAGCCAAACTAAACTGGATATGAAATAACTGAAAGTGAAAAATAGCAAATATTCTACTAGTAAGTATTTATGAAAATCAGAGGATTGTCTTACTGTTTCTAAGAATAAAATGAGGATTTTTAACAGAATTCTTTATAGATATTGAAGTCAAGAAGATACTTAATTTATAAATAAACAAGTAATATTTTATTGTCTTTATACAAATAAATTGCAGAAATTAAAAAATACTTATATATAATAATGTAATGTATAATTTATATTGTATAAGATAAATAATACATAGTCGGCACAGGTGTAACCTAACCAAACCTAATTAAACATAACTAAACCTAGAATAACATATTATCTAAACCTAATTATCATAACATAACTAAACCTAATATAACATAACCAAACCAAACTTTCTACCAATATCTTACCTAGCCCTATCCTAACAAAATGAAACCTAACTGATAATGGCACATTTTCAGCACTAACATGCTTAATAATGGTTTGAATGTAATAACCTTATGATATTCGTAATCAGGAAAAATTCTTCACAATTTATGGGAAAAATATATTGTACCAGTCTTCCTCAGTTTCGTAATTTTTTCGGCTTTCCGCAGAAAAACACTATCATATTCTTGTTTTGGTAAAATATTAACTTTCTTGCCACCTCTGGAAATACAATTTCTTGTTGGAAAAGTGGTGAAATATGAGTTTATATTCTTGAGGTTGTTTTCAGATGCGGAAAACTCAATTTTTAAGGAAAAATCGGAAAACTAGTTTTTGTCTGATAGTGAAAAAACCAACTTTTTAAAAAAATCTTTATTTTTAGACAATTTTTTTTCATTTCACATGTTTTTTTATGCTGAACATAAATATATAACTTAGTTGGTTTTGCAGGGAAATTATTTTGGTTAGTATGCACTTTTTTGCTACCTCTGAAAATATGATTTCTTGTTGAAAAAAATGAAATACGAGTTCATATCTCTTGAGGAGGTTCATTTCATCTGTGGAAAACTCGTTCTTTACCGAAAAATCGAAAAACTAGTTTTTTATGTGATAGTGAACAAAATAATTTTTTTAACCCTAGACTTCGAGTGCTATTTTCAAATGTATACGCGATCGCAGAAGTAGGCTTGTCACATGCTCTTTTGTAAAACTCAATAAATTGCAATTATTTATAATAATTTTTTAGTGCTGTTAAGGAAGGAGGGTTATAAGTTGTAATTAACTTACAAAATATTAAAATTTTGTCAATCTTTTCTAGACAATAATTATTTACTATTTTCTCTTTGTAAGTTTTGATGGTAGAATGTGAATGTACAGTTCTTGAGAAGAAAAACAAAATAATAAAATATACATGTGAAGCATATTTAATATTTTTTATGATTTTTGAAAAAAAAGAAAGAAAGAAAGAAAGTTTATTACCATAAATCACAATACATATTTATGTACTTTACATAAAAAACCAGTTTGAATAATCAAATACACACATAACCAAATACAGTATTAAGCTTATAAAAACAAAAACACAATTTAAGATAAATAAAACGTATATGAGCAAATATTGGAAATAGTATAAGATAACAACAATTCATAGATCGTAAATCCAATATAAAATTTATTTTTAATGTAACACAGACGTTTTTGAAACCAAAGCTTCCATCTTCAGGTTATGTGTAAGTAAAAATTATTATTTTGTACAACTAGAAAAATATATAAATGAAAAACATCTGACTATTTAACAAAATTTAAATGGGGAGAAAAACATGTGAGAGAATCAAAGAGAAAAAAGTAAAAATTATGTTGACTTTTTTGTAATTAAATTACTCAGTCTAGAGTTTAAGATAGGTCCTTCATCGTTATTTAATAGCTTATCATTTCTTACTGATTTTAAAAAGTACATCTCCCATGCATTTAAGAATTTAGGCTTGACTATCTGTTTAAGTAATGAAACAATGTGTTTTGAAAAATTATGATTATTGTCTATGCAATGGGCAGCTATAGCAGATTTTTCTCTTCTGTTGTATTTAAAATGGGCTTGATGTTCACTGAACCTTTTGTTGATAGTTCTTTTGGTTTGACCTATGTACACCATTTCGCAATCATTGCATTTTATTTTGTATATGCCAGATTGAGAATCTCTTACAATTTTATCTTTAGCGTTACCTATTTAATGTTTTAATTTATTAGTGGATTTAAAAAGAACTTGATTTTATCGAATCCTTCTCTTCCTAAGTTATATTGTTTGCTGAAAATTCATAAAACTGGCAGTCTGATGCGCCCAATTGTATCTTCTGTTAACTCACCAAACTACCATATAGCCAAATGGCTCCAGAAAAAGCTATCTTCTTTCCGACAACCAGAAACACTGTCTATTAAAAATAGGTATGAATTCATAAGGTTAGTAAAAGATTTAACCTTTGATGACGATGAATATATGGTGTCGTTTGATGTTGTCAGCCTTTATCCTAATGTCCCCATAAACACATCCATTGAATTAATCGAAGAATGGCTTTGTAACATCAATATACCCGAGAATGAAACAAAAGAATAAATGGAACTTATCAAAATCTGCATGAATCAGAATATATTCTCATTCAACAATAAATACTATGCACAAACTGATGGTGTAAGTATGGGTAATCCACTATCTTGCCTGGTAGCTAATATTTTTATGAGCCATTTCGAAAAATTTGCAAAACAATCATTTAGTTATTTTCCAAGAGTATGGATAAGATATGTTGATGATGTCTTTGCTATTTTTAGCAAAAAAGAAAACCTAAATGTTTTTATGAACAAAATCAATAATATTTACCCTAGTATAAAGTTACTCACGAAATAGAACTAGATAAGAAACTTGCTTTTCTAGATTTATTAGTCATCAGAAATAATGTCAATTTAGAATTTGATATATATAGAAAACCAACTCATACTGATAGATACATAGTAAATGACTCATTTCATCCAGCTGAACAAAAAAGAGCTGTTTTCAGTTCATTAATATTCAGACTTTTGAATAAACCTTTAACTACTACCAGATATTATCAAGAGTTAGAATACATAAAAGATGTTGCAATTTTTAACGGTTTCAATGAATCATTGGTTAATAACATGCTAAGAAAAGCAAAGAAAAAACATGAAAAACCAAAACCAAACAACTTTATTTAATACAAAAAGTGAAGGTGAAAAATGGCTTAGTGGCACATACTTAAGCATTTCAAAAAATGTACAAAAAATAGTTAACAAGAACATGAAATCTAAGATATCATTTAAATCCACTAATAAATTTAAAAATAAAATAGGTAACCCTAAAGATAAAATTGTAAAAGATTCTCAATCTGGCATATACAAAATAAAATGCAATGATTGCGAAATGGTGTACATAGGTCAAACTAAAAGAACTATCAACAAAAGGTTCAGTGAACATCAAGCCCATTTTAAATACAACAGAAGAGAAAAATCTGCTATAGCTGCCCATTGCATAGACAATAATCATAATTTTTCAAAACACAATGTTTCATTACTTAAACAGATAGTCAAGCCTAAATTCTTAAATGCATGGGAGACGTACTTTATAAAATCAGAAAGAAATGATAAGCTATTAAATAACGATGAAGGACCTATCTTAAACTCTAGACTGATTAATTTAATTACAAAAAAGTCAACATAATTTTTACTTTTTTCTCTTTGATTCTCTCACATGTTTTTCTCCCCATTTAACCCTCCAAGTGATAACGACACGGTCCGTGTCGTTATTACGCCCTTGTGAAGTGATAACGACACGGAGCGTGTCGTTTCGTAAACGCGCCCTACCGTCACTATTTATAGTCCGATCCGGTTATTTTTTATACTAAACTAAAGCAGAATAGTTATATTTATCATTCCTTTATGCCATTCAAACACGAACAGTGATGGAAAATATGGAAAGGAAAATTTATTTACATGAAGTCACATTTTTATACATTTTCTGACTTTACCATTTTTTGTTTTGTCGTGCTATAGTAATCACTTTTTTGTACATAAGAGCTATTGTTATATATCATTCTTTTCAGTATGAAATTTGAAATCTTTTGTATATCTTGGAATTTCTATAATAACTTATTATAAAAAACTGTGGGAGCTCAAAAATGAAAAAAAAATTGGAAAAAATTTTTTATGATACTTACACGGTGATATCTTCAAAAAAATTTAAGGTAAGGTTTATTTTATTTTTGCATCTTATAAAGAATTTAATCTTGAACATTTTGATATATAACATGTTATATATGAGGCCTTGTTTCAATTTATTATGTAATTATCAAAATAAGTCTACGCGACAGCGAAAAATGGGCTATCACTGAGGAGAAAAATGATCATCACTTGTAGGGTTAAATTTTGTTAAATAGTCAGATGTTTTTCATTTATATATTTTTCTAGCTGTACAAAATAATAATTTTTATTTACACATAACCTGAAGATGGAAGCTTTGCTTTCGAAAACGTTTGTGTTACATTAAAAATAAATTTTATATTGGATTTACGATCTATGAATTGTTGTTATCTTATACAATTTAAGATATTTTAAAAACACTATTTTAGCTTAATTTGAAAGTAACATTAAACAAATTAATCTATTTAATTTACTTATGTGATATAAGACTAGGTACTTCTGAGCATGAAGCTGTTTTGAGGTTACCTTCTCAAAATATAACAAATTCAAGTACATCAGTTGCAGAAAATAAAAATGAAAACTTTTTAAAAGCAAAAATTTGTATTAAAATCAAGATGTATTTTTAATTATTATTTTACATACTCATTAGTGCTTTCTTATCTCTAAGGAACAACCTTAGGCCCAATTTACCAAAAAATCAAAAGACACAATAAAAACACAAATAAAATTAAAATTTTACAAGAAGGAGAGTCAAGAAAAAACAGATTGATTTAAAACAAAAAAAGTTTCAAGTTCATAATAATTGAAAGTAAATAACCATTCTTTTAAACGTTTAGAAAAATTTGCTATGGAATTAGCAGTACTAATTTGGTAAGGAAATTTATTGAAAAAAATCAAAGAACTGTAACTATAGAATCTCTTAAAAGCTTCACACGACGGTTTCAACAAAGCTACCCAATTCAAATTTCTTAGTCTTATTGAATGAACTGCAGCATTTGCTATTTTTTTACCTCCCCTCACAAAACAAAAAAAAAAAAAATACGCAACACTCTATATACATATAAATGCCTAATGGGAAGTACACATAAATATTTAAAAAAAGGAAAAGACTCTTACCTTCTTTGCAAACGAAATATTTGTCGTATAATGCATTTTTTTGACACAAGAATTGGTTTTAAAAAGGATTTATACGCTCCCCTCCAACAACTTAACCCATATTCTAACTTACTATTTACCAAAGCAAAATATACTGATCTTAAAACTTCTGTCGGACAAATGAATTTCAAAAGATAAAATTTTCTAAGGACTTCTTAAAGCTTGCAAAGCACTGAAAAGAAGCACTTTGCAGTTGGGAGTTCATAATAGATCACCTAGTATTCCTCATCTAGGGTTAAATATTGTTACTTTTCACCATTTTTGTTTTATTTCACATGTTTTTTAATGCTGAACACAAATATACAATTGGTTTTGAAGTAAAATTATTATGCACTGACCTAACCGAACATAACTTACTTATCCTAGTTGTCTATTTTCTCAACAAAAATTCGTAAATTGTGTTAAATACGAGTGTTTGGCCTCTGTGACGGCCAGTCAGTCATCACTCCGGCGGGAATACAGGTGAATTCGGTTTTTGTGATCAATAGTTGTTGTTTAAAATGATCACATAATGGCCGATAATCGCATTTCGCTGCGAAAGTAGTTTTTCCATTATACCAAGAGTTTTCAAATTTGTATTCAGCGCAAAAAATAGATCAAAATAAAATAAAGAAGATCAAAATACCATTTAAATTAAGAGAAATACTAAATGTTTTAACATTGGGATTTACAAATTTTTCGGTAAAATATGTGATTTCCGATGAATAAAAAGCATATCAAGTGAAAATTCCCCATTTAAAGTAAAATTTTCTAATTTTCTTTGTTGGCAAGAAACTGCATAAATACCAGTATTTTTTTCAGGCCGAAAAATGCATTTTTTACTGACCTAATCTAACTTCTCCAAGATGTCTATTTACTCAATAACAATTTGTATTAAATTTGAGTGTTTGACCTCCGTAACGCCCGTCATATAGGTGAATAATAGTTGTTGTATGGCCACTAATTGCGATTCTCTGCGAAAGTAATATAAGACCAAAATAGTTTTTAAATTTGTATTCAGCACAAAAAACACAACAAAATAAAAATATAATAAAAATAACATTTAAATTTACAGGAATGACAAAAATACTTAAGTTGTGATATTGGTTTTTCAGAATCTTTCAGTAAATTACATGATTTCCACGGAATAAAAAGTAAATATTGTGAAAATACGAACAATTCTAGACCCAATTCTCCCATTTTGTTTGGTGGCAAGAAACTGCATGAATACCCACGTTTGTTGGCTATTTATCTACTGCGAAAAAAATTTCAAGCCGAAAAATCAACACAGCCACTGTTCTACTTAATAACAAAAAACATTATGTTATTTATATGCTTTAATGGAGGCTCCTAGAAAGTGCATTGTTACCAAAATGATCATTGCTAAACAGATTTGATAATTGTTATCACCACTATGATTTATTTTAAAGAATGATAGTTTCAAAAGCATTTTAAGAGTGCATAAGTTAATTACCACACCTAACTTGTGATCTCAAGACACTTATGGACAGGCAGGAGATTTAAAAGTACACAAATAAAATCAATACCGTTCTTATGTTGATAGATCTGTTTCTCAATTGTTTGGACATTTTACTGCTCTACTGTTTTGCATGCAGTGCTAGTTAGTACTTGGTTTTGAGTTAATTAGAGAAAATAATGTTGATTGAAACCTGCCTGAGTCTTGGCACTAGCTAAACGAACGAACATTTGTGCATGTAAGTATACCACAACATACACTGTAACTGTAACATTTTATTATCACACTTCAATAAGCTGTCTCAGAATTTGTTTAGATTGACTTGACAAACAAGACATCGACGATAAAACTATTTAATTACAATAACCTCAACAAAATAAACTTAATAACAACCCACAAAATCATCATAAGGGAATAGCACTTCCAGCTGTTTGATACGTTTCTGTGTAAAACTGTGTTTATTTCGTTCCGATATTTTTTTAGAAATATTTAATAATTATTGTTCTTTTTAATTGTAAAAATATGTAAGGAAGTTCGCGTTTTTGTGTTTACTTGTGTATTTTCTTATCAATATATTGATCTGAACCTAATTGTAAAGTAAATGAATACCTCAAAGGTTAACCCGTCAAATGTAAACAAAGTATTGTTCATTGATGTGGGAAATGACCACAATTATTGCTCTAATGAAGGAATAGTACCTGAATCACTTGGACACACTCTTCCCGAGCAACGTGAAGATGAGGCACCAAACAAAAACGGTTGGCAAAGGGTGCCGATCAGAAATAAGAGAGTTTTGCCCTCAGGTAATGGGTTGGATGTTAAAAAACCTTGTACAAGGTCTGATATGAACAATCCTATCAACTTACGCAATAGTTTTGAGTGTCTAAATAATCCAAAACAAACTGCAGATGAAGAAATGTCTCATGACCAAGACGCCAACAAATCAGAGGTAAGACCTCCACCAATATTTGTCCCAAACATTTCCGATATTAAGAGTATGATTGTAAGTATTGAAAAAGTGATAACAAAGGATTCTTATTCATACAAATGTATTACCAGAGACAAGGTAAAAATTAATGCTGTAAACATCGATGCATACCGTACCCTAGTCAAACATTTAACTGACATGAAAGTAAGCTTTCACACTTATCAAATTAAACAGGACAGGGCCTACAGAGTTGTGCTTAAAAACATGCACTTTTCCACTGAACTTCAGGATATAAAAGCAGCTATAGAAGATCATGGTTATGCTGTTAGAAACATATCAAATCTGAAAAGTTCTAGATCTAAAGATCCTCTGTCTATATTTTTTGTAGACTTAGAGCCCGCACCCCATAACAAGGACATTTTCAATGTACAGTTCTTACTAAATGCTAGAATTGTATTCGAACCTCCCTATAAACGTAATGACGTGGTACAGTGCAAAAAGTGTCAACGGTACGGGCATACCAAATCTTACTGTTGGTACAAAAATCGCTGTGTGAAATGCGGTTCTGATCACCATACAAATAGTTGTAATAAATCTAAGGAATCTCCGGCTACATGTGTACTATGCGGTGGTGAGCACCCTGCCAATTATAAAGGATGCTCTGTATATAGAGATGTTAAAAACAAAGCTTTTCCTACTGTACGTTTGAATGTTTCAAAAGGACCAGGGACTTCTTCACCACCGGGGAAAGACAAAGTTGTTAAAAACTTCCAATCGCCTATTGCTCAGCCTCGAGAATCTTCTTTAACAACAACTACATCACCTCTGAGTTACGCAGGCGTAACATCAGGTCGAACAAATGCGGAAGAAAATTTAAATAAATTAATCAGTGGATTTCTAAACAAATTTGAAATGCTCATGTCACAACAAGCCCAACAAGTAGGTACACTGATCAACCTACTAACAACCGTCATCTCAAAACTAAAATGACTAACTTCTATAGGATTGGTCTTTGGAATGCCAACGGCTTGGCCCAACATAGCCAGGATATTAAGATTTTTATTTCAATGCATAAAATTGATATAATGCTAATAACTGAAACACATTTTACTGCCTTAAATTACTTTAAAATTCCAAATTTTTCTATTTATAGCACCAACCACCCCGACAATACCGCTCATGGGGGAAGTGCTGTTTTAATTAAAACTACTATCAAACATCATGAAATTACAAAATTTCAGCACAATGATTTTCAAGCTACCAGTGTTGTGGTTGAAGATTGGATGGGTCCTTTGACAATTTCTTCCCTTTACTGTCCACCTAGATTTAACATCTCAGACCAGCGATTCAATCAGTTTTTCAGCTCACTTGGTCCTCGCTTCCTGGCAGGAGATGACTACAATGCTAAACATGTAATGTGGGGATCAAGACTAGTAAATCCTCGGGGAAGAAATCTGCTAAAATGTATAGATAATAATAATTTAAATTATTTATCAACTGGTCATCCTACTTATTGGCCAACAGATGTAAATAAAATTCCAGACCTGCTTGACTTTTTTGTAACCAAAGGGATTTCTCAAAATTACGTGGATATCACCTCATCTCTTGATCTTTCATCTGATCATTCGCCTTTGATACTGACTATAAGCTCGTCTATTATGTCAAAGGAAAAACCTCCTAAACTGTCAAACAAAAATACTAATTGGGATCAATTTCGAGAGTTGTTGAACAATACCTTAAATCTGACCATTCCCTTAAAAACCGGAGGAGACATAGATAATGCAGTTGAAATCTTCACTTATTCCGTTCAGGCTTCTGCTTGGAAATCAACTCCGGAACTGCGTAGTGAAAATATTAATCAAATTAACGATCCATTTTACATAAAACAAAAGATTGCTGAGAAACGTCGCTTGCGAAGAATCTGGCAACATTCAAGAAATGCTGTTGATAAAACAAACTTCAACCGGGCCTCCCAACAGCTGAAAAGAATGTTGCATGATATAAACAATGTTTGGTTTCAGGAATTCACATCAACCCTTTCTCCCACTGAGGCGACTGATTACTCATTATGGAAAGTGACGAAAAGGATGACACAGCCACAAGTCCCAATCCCTCCTATTTCCAAGTCTGACGGTTCTTGGGCTAAAAAGTAGCATGGAAAAGGCAGACTTGTTTGCTAACCATTTTTCAAATGTATTCAAACCTAATCCTGTAAACAGATGTAATGACATTGGTCCTAATGTTAAAGAATTTCTGGAGTCACCTAATCAGCTGGAAATGCCAATAACTTCATTCAAACCATCGGAAGTAAAGGGAGCAATCGAAGGACTTCGTGCTAAAAAATCTCCTGGCTATGACCTTATTACAGGAAAGGTGCTAAAAGAGCTCCCTAGGAAAGCGATTGTTTTCCTTACTATATTGTTCAACGCCATGTTGAGACTCGAGTACATTCCATCTCAGTGGAAGGTAGCTGACATTATTGTTATTCTGAAACCTGGTAAACCACCTCATCAGGTTACTTCATACAGACCGATAAGTCTCCTACCGATTCCATCAAAACTGTTTGAAAAATTGTTTTTGAAACGATTAAATCCATTATTAACTGAGCTAAATTTACTTCCAAATCACCAGTTCGGATTTCGACCTAACCATTCAACAATTGAACAGGTGCATCGAGTTGTTGATAAAATCAGGCAAACCTTAGAAAAAAAGGAATTTTGCTCAGCAGCATTTCTCGATATAAGCCAGGCTTTTGATAAAGTCTGGCATGATGGGCTGTTGTTCAAAATTAAATTACTTCTACCTCATAATTTCTACAATCTAATAAAATCTTACCTATCCCAACGATACTTTAGAATAAAATTTCAAAATTGTTATTCAAATCTAAAATTAATTGAATCTGGAGTTTCACAGGGTAGTGTATTGGGCCCTTTATTGTACACAATATTCACAGCTGATATTCCAACTCACCAAGAAACTCTAACTGCAACATTTGCAGATGATACTGCAGTCCTTGCTTCTCATCGGAACCCTTTTACAGCTTCTCAGATCTTGCAAGATGTTTTAAATTCAATGACAGATTGGATAAAACGTTGGAGAATACAAGTAAACGAGAGTAAATCTATACACATTACATTTACGCTTAATTTGGAAAACTGTCCAAATGTTTCCTTAAACAACACTCTACTAACTCAACGAAATGATGTTAAATATCTAGGAATTTACTTAGATAGGCGACTGACATGGCAGAGCCATATCTGGAATAAACGATTGCAACTAAATGCAAAATTTTCTAATATGTATTGGCTTTTTGGAAAAAGATCCCACCTCTCCACTGAAAATAAACTATTACTGTACAAAGTTGTCTTGAAGCCAGTGTGGACATATGGCATACAGTTGTGGGGGACAGCATCATTATCAAATCTGAACATTATTCAACGTTTCCAGTCAAAGGTACTGAGAACTATATTGCAAGCTCCATGGTATGTTAGGAATGCAGTAATCCACAAAGACACAAGAATTGACTACGTGCAAGATGAAATCTCAAAGTTTAGTTTACGTTACCTAAAGAAGCTTGAAGCACATGAAAACCATCTTGCTGTGAATTTGTTGGACAATAGTGAACACATTTATAGACTAAAAAGGCATGACTTCCTTAGTTTAAGTGAACGTTTTTAATCCATTATGTTGTTTACAGTCTTTGGAAGGTAATCAACCATTATTATTTAAAATAGATCACATTTACTTATTGTTCATTATTGAATAGATTGTAAATATTAAATAAATGTTATAAAAAAAAAAAAAAATAAGGGGAATAGCGATTGGATTGGATTAGATGGGAAAGGAGGAATTAGACTACAGAATAGAAACAGACTACAGAAAAACAGATGTGTAGCGCTACTCCATTATCATTTTTTTGTCCGAGGAGCAGTTAGGAAAAAATATTCACTGGGGATTCAAAAGTTCCGTTTTCTTGAATTGCTTCCGAGTTCCAATCATGTAACGAAGTTCATATGTTTGAAATGTAATGTAATAATTTAATCCACGGTAATTATTGTAGAATAAATTATTCTAGTTACCATGTTTTAATCTATCTAATGTACATTCTTATCAGATTTAAACAAACAAACCTTTACAAATCTTCAAGTTACAGTCACATAGGTTTTACATGTTTTGACATGAATTAGTTTTATTTGACACTACTTGTTTACCCGTGCCTTGCTACGGGTTTAACTTATAAACAGTATATTTTTTTAATGTAAAATTTCAATAAGCAGTACGTAGCCTATTTCAAAAGTGTTCATTTTATTTATTTTTTTTTTTATCCAACAGCTGATGAATTCAAATGAATGAAGTAACTCCTTCACATTATCATTGAAACGTTAAAGGCTACTGAGGTGGAGTCCTTGAGTTTGAAGAGAATGAACCAACCCGGTCACAACGTTACGCTCGTTAGTGGGATCTTGGCCCACGGCCTCACCTGGGAGCTATGCAATTAGTTCCTTTGTGGAACTCGACCGGCAACCTCACCAAGACATTCTGCGGCAGTCTCAACTGTTGAACTATGCATGCGATTTGCCAAAACACTCTGCTACAGCCCCATTTATGCACATCGGCATGCGGCCTCGACAAGATAATTAGTCTGTTTTACAATGAAATTTTATTTTGGGGGCAGTGGAACACATAAACATAGTATTTTCTCAAATCTGGTGGCATATTATTCATCAAGATAAAAATAGCTTTAATACCCATATTTAAATCTATTCTTGGTTGATTTTTACTTTAATCATATTTTAGTTTTCGAGTAAGGTTTTGCTTTTTTTGGGGGGGGGGGGGGGAATCACCCTTAAACGTAGTGTCTGCCAAAATATAATAGTATATTCGGGTATATGTGATTAATATTTGTATTATCCCACTTTATTTTAGTTTAGTATTAACCTTTTTTTGGAGAACATTTGGTTTGGAGGCAAACACCTCTTACTATTTTGCCCTTTATCAAATCTTATGGTATATTTGGATTCATGAGAAATATACCTTTCATTTGATATTCCATGTGAGTGGCTACTACTAATACTTTATAAAGGAATTTCAGGTCTGATACCTCAATGTAAAGAAATTGCACATAATTTTTGATCACTTATTTATTACAGATTATTATATCATGGCAAATTTAATTTGTCATTTGTTCTCACCTGACAGACTAGGTTGATATACAATGGGCTCGACATTTCATAAAGTGGTGAATTGAGCTGCAGATTCTGGTTAAGTTCGAGATGTGTGTATGCCACATTAGTCACTATGGCCTGTTTTCCATTCTTCGACATTCCCATATTGCAACATTTGATGACAACGCTACAGTTTTGTATTTTTTATTTATTTATTGCATTGACAAGTACAATATACATGTATCACAATCGTCACTCTTTAAAAAAAATCCATATTTACACAATCATTCCACAATTTCCACATTCATACATACAAAAGTGTCACATTCATTCATTGCTCTTCCAAACACAAAGCTTGCAGCAGTTTCATTACCGGTGTCAGTCAGGCCAAATCATTGGTCTCCCAGTTATGTGCTAAAAACTCTTCTACACTGTAAAAGGCCTCAGATATCAGAACCCTTTTTAAACTTGCCTTAAACGCCTTGAGCGAATTGAGGCTTTTTATATTTGGATGGTAAACTGTTGATTAAATGTAACCCCCAAACCGTGAAGGAAAGGGGT
>JAQJVL010004188.1:0-48575 GCA_035578905.1 Stictocephala bisonia
GTATGTATAGTTTTATGTCAATTAACCCTAGAACACTAAGCCTCCTAAAAATTACGTGGATACTAAGCATTCGTAATTTTTACGACTTATGTTAATTTTTTTTTAAACTGAACGATAGTCTACTATTGTTTTAAAGCATGTTAATTTGTAAATATATATATTACAATGTATAATTATGGTATAGTTTATATAAAGTATTATTTTTTTACAATCTGGAAGGCTTTTAATACAGATAAGCAAAAAAAATGTAAGGGTTAAAAGAAATTAAAAAAATATATATTAGAACAATTGTATTTTTACAACTAAGAATTTTTTGTTGTACAAAATATACTTGAAAACATCATTTTAAATAAAAGAGGATGAAATTTTACAGTTTTCTATTTTTGGCGCAAAGTTGAATGTCTAACATCTAATCAATGGGTAATAATGCATAAGTGTAACAAATATGAAATACAGTCATTCAATAACCATGGCCAATGAGTTACTTCTTATATTTTATGAAAATAATCAACGAAAGTGTCTTAGAATATGTTCTAACTTCTCGTCATCACACTGGACACAGCATGTTGCTTTATGTTCCGTACATATAGGCTGGTGACTATGGATCATAAGCCTTCGTACATATAGGCTGGTGACTATGGATCATAAGCCATCGTAAAAATCACGAAACACCGTTCACTGCACACACACTGAATTGTACTACAGGACAGCTCACCCACGACTGAATTCAAAGGCTATTGACAGAACCTGTCACGAGAGGGGGTGGGAATTCGAGGCGGGGCTTCCGCGCCAAACCAGTTTTACCAATTGCCGTCGTAAGTATTACGAAGGCTTAGTGTTCTAGGGTTAAAGCTAAATGTTTTGTCATTCATTATTCATCTGTTTTCTTAGTTCACACCAAAAGACTGTCATTTATTTTTACACGTATGTTTAATGGGGTTAAGTGTTAAGAGAGGACTTTACAGTCCTAACTTCGCCCCTTTAATAAAGGCATTCTCATTCTGTTAACAAAAATGGAAACACTCTTGGTGGAACAATGACAGTGAAGTTGCTATGAAATCAAGACATGATTTCAAGAACTAGAATGGTACAACAACTCAAGATGCCAACCATACCTTTTAAATTATAAGAAGAGAATAAGTAAATTAATTAGAGAGGCCAAAGTAAAACATGAAAATTGTTAACTTTTATATGTAGAAAAAACATAAGACACGTGTCAAAAACACAAGACATTTAAAATCAATATAACTGTATACCGAAGCCTTTTGCTTTAAAGAAGAAAATAGTAATTTGGCCATTAATGAGAAAGAAAACTGACGGGACAACTTTTCACTTTGCTTTGAACAGCTTTTTAATTTTTTAGAAGCAACTGGTAAACACCCACCAGTTAAATTTAACAATACTGATCTAAATTCTAAATAACCAGATGAAAGTGAAATAATTAGAGAAATTAAAAAAAATATGTATGAAAACCCATATGTCTCAGACAATACTATAAATAGGGTGTCCAGCCTCGACTGTCTCATATTTTAGAGGATTGTTTGTCAGGTTGTTACATGCAGATGTAATGCAGATACCGTATGTAATGTGACTTTTCTCAATTTGTTTTCTGTCTGTATGTGTTTTTTATAAAAATTTGAATAGCTCAAAAACTGTTTGACATACAATACTTAATTTTGGTAAAGAAGTTTATGTTAAAAAAATCACACTTCATGTAAAAATGCTGTATGTCTATGATTATTGGTTTCATAATGGCAGCAAAGACAAATATATAAAAAAACTACAAATTTAACCCAAAAATGTTAAAACACAATATTTGTAGACTATATTATGCCAAATTCAACGATATGCCAATTTAAAAGATCGGTTGATAAATAACTGAGGAAACCTATTTTTGTGACTGAAATCATTGTAATCTGGGTACTCTTTAGCGTGATGTCAATGCTTTCAGTCACAAGAAATAGGTTTCCTCTGTTATTTATCAACCGATCTTTTTAATTTGCATAATATAGTCTACACATATTGTGTTCTAACATTTTTTGGTAACATCTGTAGTTTTTATTTTATATTTAACTTTGACATTTTTAGACAGCCACCATTTTGAAACTTAGACATACAGCCTTTTTACATGAAATGTGTTTTTTTAAGATAAATTTTTATATCAAAATTCAGTATTGTATGTCAAATGGTTTTTAGTAATTCAAATTTTTTTTAAAACTCATAGACAGAAAACAAATCGAGAAAAGACACAATTATGTGGTATTATTTGCTCGTATTGATCTGACAAACAATCCTCTAAAATATCTGACAGTCAAAGCTGGACACCCTTAATATATCAAATGGCTTGATATATTTGGGCCCTCTTCTGTTCCTATGCTACATAAATGATGTAGGGAGCGCACTCACATGTGCACCCCAAAATAATCTGTGTCTTTATGCAGACTACTCAAATCTTAAAGTAGCAGCCAATACTGTTGAACAGGTTGAGATAATAAGTTTCATTGAATTAGAAAATATTGGAACTTTCTTTAAGCAGCACAACTTAATGTTAAATGCTCAAAAAACTAATTTTGTAAGATTTAAAACACACAACAACAAACAGATAACCGAACCATTAATTACGTACAACTCATAAGAAATTGAGAGTAAATAAAGCACTCAATTTCTCGGCCTAACAATAGATCAACATTTAAGCTGGGACAAACGTGTGTAAAATATTATCAAAATTAAGCTTGGGATATTTTCTCTTTACAGGATGTCGTTTTTTTGTAACCAAAAAACACTAAGAAATATATATTTTGCAAATTTCCACTCTCATTTATCTTTTGGGATATGTCTCGTTGGTGCAACGACAAAAACAAATATGGATAAAATTCTTAAACTACAAAAAAGGGCAATTAGAATTAATTATAATGAGACTAGATTACAATGAAACAGTAAAGGAGAAATTTAAAGAATTACAAATTCTAACAATATATGGCCAATATATTTATGACACGATTCTAATTGCAAAAAATAATCAAATAAGTAATGAATTAAATCTTGAACCTCATGCATACAACACCAGAAATAAAAAATGCATTGTAACAACTCATCACAATTTAAAGTATTATGAGAAAAAAACCATCATACATGGGGCTGAAATTAAAAAATAGGGTAGGAACTGTGCTTTCGTCAACACATATTTTGCCAGGGCTTAACGGCGCTACAAAGGGAATTGAGCTTCCATTTAAATCAAACTGACACCTGCTTCCAGCACCAGCAGAGGTACCACCTAAAACAAGGCCGATTCAGCTATAAGTGTTTATAATCATTCAATTCAGCTATAATCATTTATAAATTATTCCACCCACCCATACAGTGGTATTGAGCCACCCGCCCACCCATACACGTACAGTGGTAATTAAGTATAAAAAATTTAACTAATATGAGAATATTCAAAAACACAGTTAAATGTTTTTTGATAAACAAGGCATTGTATTCTCTGGAGGAGTACTTTTCCACCTCCTCGTAGTTTTAGATGTACTTGTATTAGTAGTTTTAAGATGTACAGACTGCGAGTCTTTGGACACTATTCAATTGTATACTTAGTGTATTTATCTGATGAATAAAGATTTTTTTGATTTGTTATGAATTCTTCAATTGGTTAAGGCATCTTTGCTATAGAAATGATGCTCTGGCAAGTAATTATTAAATTTTCAAAACTAATTTCTTCAAATTTATATTAGCACATTAGGCCCCTACTCAAATCAAGGTAGGTGCTAATATGTAGATAGGAAATAATTCATGTTCTACTTATTAATAAATTACAGTATTAAGTTTTTTTTGACGTTTTTCTTAGAGAGTTCCAGTTCCAACATTACTCATATATAGGAAATAGTTTTGCCACTATGTCTAGTAAAAGTGCTGATGGCATAAAAAAGCTGTTTTGCAAGTACCAAATAAATAAATTTGCATAAATCATACTCCTAAGATGAATGTATATGATTATGCATAGAAAAACATTTTTTTAAAGTATTTATTACAAATGTTTAACATTGAAATGTCGCACTGGTGGCGCAGTGCTGTAGCCCAGCTACTTGGGGACAAAATGTTTGGGAGATTGTAGGCGATTCCATGCTCGGTACTCTTAATACCGACGCCGCGTCCGCTCAATGGTTATCATCAACGTAGACACTACTAGAGATGTCTGGAGTGTCCTGGTTGAATGGTAGTCAAGGTTCGGATGTTGTGTAGGGAAGAGAACTGAGTGTCAGACTTGTCAGTTAGCTGAAAATCAGACCAACGCTACGTGGCTTGGATTCCACGTAAAGCTGTAGGTCGCATAGTTGCCCTGGCTATTGGGCTATTAATAAATAGTCCTTTCTGAGCTAAGTCGGACTCAGATAGTAACAATGACTACCCTCATTCACTCCTCATATTCGCCCATATCTCTACGATCGGTGTTTTAGAGAGCTGAAAAAAGATGATGAACACATCAAGAACAAATTTAAAAGAATATCTTTCTGAGTAACTTGAAAGTGTTTTATAATACTGTAATTGAAGTTTCGAAATACAAATAAATAACATTGTATATGAATAAAATAAAAATATAAAGTGCTGAATATTGTTATCACTGTTAAATAGTATATTTAGATTATTTGTAATTTTACTACTGACGAATTTTTTTTATATCAGTTGTGTATTATGTGGACAAATAAATAATTGTGCCTACTTTTTTATTGATAGTTAGCAGTAATTTTTACAACAGATTCTGTTCCCGCCTAAATTTACAGCACTGTAACCTTAACGTTGGAAGACGTTTAAATTGTTGTTAACTAACTGACCATTGTTGTCAGCTACTGCGTCACGACACCTCACAACAAACCTTGGCTCGGCGTTAATGCCTCTTATCTACTGAGGCTTTCAGTTCTATCTCGCCAAGTAATGGCGAACGCTTTCTTAGGCATACAAATTGAAAAAAGGTTCTCAAAGAGATATCAGTCAGTTAATATTTAAGAGGAATTGAATCACCTTTAAGGCTAAATGTTAAATTAGCAAAGTTCTCAGCTATCGATTTTTTTTTATGAAATCTCCTTCCTAACCTTACTCTGCCCATCCTCAATAGACTATTGATCTGTGCGAGAAACTTCTTCAATCTTCAGACAGAGTAATGGGGAGAACCAGTACAGTGGAAGGTGAATATTACTGATAAATCTTCCAGTCTAGGCCGGATCCGAACCAGCCCTATCTCTACCCAGGCTCTAAATCCTGACGCCGTAGACTGCTTGGCCCGTATGTGTATTGCAGTATACAAATAAATGCATTGCATTGCAAACGTCACATTTAATGAGTTTAGTTCTAAAATAAAATTTGACTCCATCCCCCCCACAAAATACTCATTCTCACATACGATCAGGTTCCTCAAAGCATCACACATTCATTCTGGCTAATTATCCCACATTCTGAAATTATGTCGGTTATTTGGTTTCCCAATTACTCGCAAAAAACTCGTCTACACTGAAAAATGCGTGAGGCTAGACACCCTGTTAGGCGAATTTTGAACGCCTTGGGCGTTCTGGCTTTTTTCTTGCGTTGGGTAGTTTGTTGATAAATCTAACACCTGCCTCTTTAGACAAGTGTTCATAAGTTACTGTTCTATGCCTCCCAGTAGTTTTCCTGCCTCATGCTCATGCACGTCTCGACCCCCAATCAGTGTTTTTGCAGTACTAGTCAGTGTTGTTTCACATATGGCAGAATAAGTTAAAATGCCCAGTTCTTTAGAAGGATACCCCTCAAGATATAAAAATGTGCAATTTTTATATCAGCATTTAAGTCCGGACACTGGTCTAAAATTATGCTTTAATTGTAAAATATAATCAAGAGGGATTTTTTGAACAAGAATAAAACATTGTTTCAGGAAATTATATATTATTTGCTATAATTCTAGATTCACACGTGGCCAAACAAATTATTTACCTCAGCTAGCAATCTCAGAGCATTAAACAGGTAGTTCCTGCATAAGGGTCCTTTTTAATTGAATTTTCAAGAGAAAGTGAACAAAATATTTAGAGCAAACAATTACAGAAAAATTTAATTTACTTTAGTCCCAATGGTTCTGTTTGGGCAAAATTTATTGAAATGCTGTAGAATGATTGCCATATTTTAACCGGTAAGTAGGCGGGTAAGATGTGTGTGGGGCGAATGGGCGTGTTTGTCTTGGCTCACTAATCCGATTGACGGTGAATCCGTCATTAGCTCGATTCCTCGAACACGATTGTTTTGTGTCAAACTGGGCTTGATAGATTTTCACATCGTTAGATGTTAAATTGTAGGGGTTGCGTTCTGTAAAAATATGCCAAACATTTACCAAATGTTTGAGCAATCTTCTCAAAAGGGAGACTTTCTTCAATGTATGCCTACAAATAATTTAGCCAAACAGTATGAATGTTTAACCACAAGGTACTCGTCAGCCATTTTGTAAAATACTTAATACGTCTGAACATAGTTTATGAACTAATCTTTGGAACATATTATTCAACAGACCTTCTGGTTAAAGTACAAAAGTTATATGTTATTAAAACTACGTGAAGGGGGGTTCAATTATCGGGTGGCGCAGTGCTGTAACCCAGGTAGGCTACTTGGGAATAAAGTGTTAGGGAGATTGTAGGCGATAGGTTCTATGCTCAGTCCTAATATTGACACGGCGTCCGCTCAATGGTTATACGTGAGCACTACTAGAGAAGTCTGGAGTGTCCATGTTGGATGGTAGTCAAGGTTCTGATGTTGTGTAGGGGAGAGAACTGAATTTCAGACTTGTCAGGTAGTTGAAAATCAGACCAACACTACGTGGTTCGGATTATACGTAAAGCTGTATGTGACTTAGTTGTCCTGGCTGTTGGGCTATTAATAAATTGCCCTTTCTGAGGAGTTACTCCCCTTTGAACTGAGTTCGTAACCAGACTACATTCATCCTACACTCATATGTTTAATTCATTTAATTCATATTCGCCTTTAAATACGCACAAAGTTGTGTCGGCGTCTCATAAGTAAGAAAGTAACTTTGCTTTGCTACGAGCTAAACATAAAAACAATATTAAAAATTAATTTTAAATTTCCATGAGCTTAACTTATTTTATTTCAAACATTTTCATATGATTTGTCTATTTAACAACAAATCATTAATGTATCTATGAGTGTATACATTTATAAATCAAACTTCTGTATGTTTGTGTACACAAAACTTAAAAGTAGTGAGTGGATTTACTTGAAATCTGTACACAACATTGCATTTATATACAATAGTGTTTTTATATTATTTAGTTCCTAAAATTGTAAACGGGAACAGGGCATTTCAAGCATTTCCTGAGCTACCTACATTTCACAAATGAAAATCAATATCAGTGCTGAAAAGGTGCTACTGTGATTTCTGTGCATATACAGTGTATCCAAGTAATATCCTGTAAGTTAATTGCTGTTAACAGATGATTTGTTTGTGTATGAAAACAAATCAGTTAAATCTTTATTTTTCTAACAACGGCCGAGAGTCCAGTTGGGCGGAACCCCTCTGACTAAACCCTGCTTAACACCGTGCCTGAAAAAATTAAAATAACTTTCCTAATTCCAATTATGATTCAATGAATGATGTAGAAATATACACACTTACAGAAGACATGTATTTTTACCATAACTTAAGTTACTATCCTAATTCAAAATGTAAGAATAATGCTTCCTAAGTGTACAGTCATCGGTCTTCCATCATTGGCATAATAGCACAAAAGTTCAACTCATTGTATACATTAAACTAGATTTGTCTATGAATTAAATAAACTTTTACTATAAATATTGAGGATTTTATTATTATCTAGAAATTAATATATCATTGAGAATCTAAGGTTTGGTGGAGAATGAGTATGCATTATATGTAGTCTCGATACTAACAATGAGCATTTTGTGTAATCTCGTTACTAACCGTGTGCATTCTTAGTAGCCTGATACCGACAGTATTCATTCCACGTAGTCTAGTTACTAACCGTGTGCATTCTTAGTAGCCTGATACCGACAGTATTCATTCCACGTAGTCTCGTTACTAACCGTGTGCATTCTTAGTAGCCTGATACCGACAGTATTCATTCCACGTAGTCTAGTTACTAACCGTGTGCATTCTTAGTAGCCTGATACCGACAGTATTCATTCCACGTAGTCTAGTTACTAACCGTGTGCATTCTTAGTAGCCTGATACCGACAGTATTCATTCCACGTAGTCTCGTTACTAACCGTGTGCATTCTTAGTAGCCTGATACCGACAGTATTCATTCCACGTAGTCTCGTTACTAACCGTGTGCATTCTTAGTAGCCTGATACCGACAGCATTCATTCCACGTAGTCTAGTTACTAACCGTGTGCATTCTTAGTAGCCTGATACCGACAGCATTCATTCCACGTACTAACCGTGTGCATTCTTAGTAGCCTGATACCGACAGTATTCATTCCACGTAGTCTCGTTACTAACCGTGTGCATTCTTAGTAGCCTGATACCGACAGTATTCATTCCACGTAGTCTAGTTACTTACCGTGTGCATTCTTAGTAGCCTGATACCAACAGTATTCATTCCACGTAGTCTAGTTACTAACCGTGTGCATTCTTAGTAGCCTGATACCGACAGTATTCATTCCACGTAGTCTCGTTACTAACCGTGTGCATTCTTAGTAGCCTGATACCGACAGTATTCATTCCACGTAGTGTCGTTACTAACCGTGTGCATTCTTTGTAGCCTGATACCGACAGTATTCATTCCACGTAGTCTAGTTACTAACCGTGTGCATTCTTAGTAGCCTGATACCGACAGTATTCATTCCACGTAGTCTAGTTTCTAACCGTGTGCATTCTTAGTAGCCTGATACCGACAGTATTCATTCCACGTAGTCTCGTTACTAACCGTGTGTAGTCTAGTTACTAACCGTGTACATTCTTAGTAGCCTGATACCGACAGTATGCAATCCACGTAGTCTCGTTACTAACCGTGTGCATTCTTTGTAGCCTGATACCGACAGTATTCATTCCACGTAGTCTAGTTACTAACCGTGTGCATTCTTAGTAGCCTGATACCGACAGTATTCATTCCACGTAGTCTAGTTACTAACCGTGTGCATTCTTTGTAGCCTGATACCGACAGTATGCATTCCACGTAGTCTAGTTACTAACCGTGTACATTCTTAGTAGCCTGATACCGACAGTATGCAATCCACGTAGTCTCGTTACTAACCGTGTGCATTCTTTGTAGTCTGATACCGACAGTATGCATTCCACGTAGTCTAGTTACTAACCGTGTGCATTCTTAGTAGCCTGATACCGACAGTATGCAATCCACGTAGTCTCGTTACTAACCGTGTGCATTCTTAGTAGCCTGATACCGACAGTATTCATTCCACGTAGTCTCGTTACTAACCGTGTGCATTCTTAGTAGCCTGATACCGACAGTATTCATTCCACGTAGTCTAGTTACTAACCGTGTGCATTCTTAGTAGCCTGATACCGACAGTATTCATTCCACGTAGTCTAGTTACTAACCGTGTGCATTCTTAATAGCCTGATACCGAAAGAATGTACACTAAGAAAGACTCTCAATCCTACCTTAGTTTCAGACTTTCGACCTATCTCACTCCTTCCTGTCATCTCCAAAATACTGGAAAAAGTTGTGGCAGAACAACTAGTCTTATATTTAGAATCTGAAGGATTACTTCCTGTAACACAGTCAGGATTTAGGCAGGGTTTTAGCACTTGCTCAGCGCTTCTCAATGTTATTGATGAAATTATTTCAGCTAAAGATAAGGGCCTAGAGAGTGTGATTACTTCCCTTGACTTCTCCCAAGCCTTTGATTCGGTGAAGTTTGATTTGTTGCTAGCAAAGCTAAGATTTTACCAGTTTGATGATATCTCAGTTAGATGGTTTTCATCTTATTTGTCTGGGCGTACGCAACGTACAAAGGTAAACGGGAAGTTATCGACAGCACTTCCTAGGTTCGTCGGTGTTCCTCAAGGCAGTTGCTTAGGACCGATTCTCTTTCTTATATACACAGCAGATTTGAAAGATTACTTGAGTCACTGTTCTTTGCACTCCTACGCGGATGATTCACAGCTATTGATTTCTTTTAAACCCTCAGAAACGGCTGAGGCTGTCCGTCATGTCAACACTGATTTAGAAAGTGTAAAGAAATGGTCAGACGATCATGGTTTGCTATTGAATTCTAACAAATGCTCTGTGATGCTTGTAGACCGGTTGTCTTCGAGTAGTCAGTCAGTGAATAGCTGCGCTGAACGGTGTATAGTTGTGGACGGTAAGCCTTTGATGTCAAGTAATAGTCTAAAGATTCTTGGTGTCACTATCGACTCCCAACTCGATTTTTCCAATCATGTCAAAGCTATATGTAAAACAGTGACAGTGAGATTAAAGGCCCTTTACAGATTAAGCACAATTTTGCCAGAATCTTACAAGCTGGAAATTGTTCGTTCAACAATATTTCCTGCTATACATTATGCTCTTCCAGCTTTTGCTTGTTGTCTGACTCAGGAAAATTTGATGATCCTTACTCGTCTGCAGAACAGAGCACTGAGATTCGTTTACAATCTGAAAAAATTCGAACACATCAGCGAGTACAGATTAAATGCTAAGGTGTTGTCTATCATGGGTGTCTCCGACTTGCAAACCGTCAATCTGGTCCACAAAATTCTTCAGACGGGAAAACCTGAATACCTCAGGAATAAGCTGGTATTCAGGCAAGAAATTAATGTGCGTAGTACCCGTCAGGACAGCCTATTGCACCTGCCAAAGACAAAGCTGGAAACGGGAAAAAAGGGTTTTAGCTACTTTGGACCAAAGAAATACAATGCTTTGTCACCCACTTTAAAAAGTTATAGCTATAAGAAATTTAAGGGGAGTGTGAAGGTGGTGTTTGCCTGACCCATGCATATGCATTAGGTTAGTTATATAGTTTGTTGTTTTAAGTTTATTTTATGGTTTACGTGTTCTATATGTCTGACAAGAGTTGTCATGAAAAACAGTTTTGTACTGATGAACGCTTGCTAAATAAAGACCTTATTTATTTATTTATTTATTTATACCGACAGTATTCATTCCACGTAGTCTCGTTACTAAACGTGTGCATTCTTAGTAGCCTGATACCGACAGTATTCATTCCACGTAGTCTCGTTACTAACCGTGTGCATTCTTTGTAGCCTGATACCGACAGTATTCATTCCACGTAGTCTCGTTACTAACCGTGTGCATTCTTTGTAGCCTGATACCGACAGTATGCATTCCACGTAGTCTCGTTACTAACCGTGTGCATTCTTTGTAGCCTGATACCGACAGTATGCATTCCACGTAGTCTCGTTACTAACTGTGTGCATTCTTTGTAGCCTGATACCGACAGTATGCTTTTCACGTAGTCTCGTTACTAACCGTGTGCATTCTTTGTAGCCTGATACCGACAGTATTCATTCCACGTAGTCTAGTTACTAACCGTGTGCATTCTTAGTAGCCTGATACCGACAGTATTCATTCCACGTAGTCTAGTTACTAACCGTGTGCATTCTTAGTAGCCTGATACCGACAGTATTCATTCCACGTAGTCTCGTTACTAACCGTGTGCATTCTTAGTAGCCTGATACCGACAGTATTCATTCCACGTAGTCTCGTTACTAACCGTGTGCATTCTTTGTAGCCTGATACCGACAGTATTCATTCCACGTAGTCTCGTTACTAACCGTGTGCATTCTTTGTAGCCTGATACCGACAGTATGCATTCCACGTAGTCTCGTTACTAACCGTGTGCATTCTTTGTAGCCTGATACCGACAGTATGCATTCCACGTAATCTCGTTACTAACCGTGTGCATTCTTTGTAGCCTGATACCGACAGTATGCATTGTACGTAATCTCGTTACTAACCGTGTGCATTCTTTGTAGCCTGATACCGACAGTATGCATTCCACGTAGTCTCGTTACTAACCATGTGCATTGTTTGTAGCCTGATACCGACAGTGTGCATTCTATGAACTGTCGGCGCAGAAATTAAGGGCACAACAGTTGAATGTTTTTTTCTAAGAAACTAGATGCCTACGAAAAATGTAATCACGCCATTTTTTCCTTCGTTAAATTGTGTGCTATGACATAGGTACGCGTTTTTAAGTTTTATTACTAGTTTTAATCATTTTTAACCTATGGAAAAGTTCTCATCAATTCCCTGAAACATTGTTTTCTCTACTTCTAGACGTTATAACATTAATTACTTGGTTTTGTTGTAATCTTCATGACATGTATAGTTAGTATACATTAGTTTAATAAGTTTCATTAATTGTAGTGAACTTTTTTTGATTTAATTCAATTTAAATTAACTAATTTAATGTTATTTTAAATCGTTTAAAACTATTTAAAATTCTTGCTTTTACTTACACATATGGAAGTAATATTTCCTAACTATACATGTCATAAGGATTACAACAAGACAAAGTAATTAATGTTATAACGTCTGGAAGCCAAGAAAACGATGTTTCAAGGGAATCGATGAGAACTTTTTTTCTCGAAAAGTTAAAATTCAAACATTTATGAAATTTATAGAACACATTCCTATTAATCACGTACTAAATATAAATGCCATGCATTAACGGTTTTTTGTTTAGTAATAACGGTGTAAATTTGATGTACAGTGAAAGCTAGTAAAATTCCGGAACATTTTTGTTCCAAAAAGGTTAAAAATTAATAAAACGTAACAACATTTTAAGATGCTTATTTCATAGCGTACAATTTAATAGGGAAAACAATAACGTCATTAGGTTTTTCGCAGGCCTCTTAGTTGCTTATAAAACAACCTTCAACTCTAGTACACATAATTTGTGCGCCGAGAGTAGTCTCGTATAGTCGGCGAGCCACGCTAAGTCCTCTGAACTTCGTGCCTCTGTGCTAATGAAGGCACCTATTTCCATTGAAACAGCACAAGTCATGTAGTGTACATATTATATTTAGTAATTACGACAGGTACACTACATGACTTGTGTTGTTTCAATGGAAATAGGCGCCTTCAATATCACAGAGGTGTGTCCAAGGTACTTCAGAGAACGTCTCGTGGCTCGCCGACTATAACTGACTGTGCGTATTCTTTGTAGCCAATATTATGCATTCTATGTTGTCTCGTTACTACTCATAGAATGCAACGAGAGTACGAGACCTATTATGCACATAGAAATATAACATAACGAAGCCATAGCATGCAGTGAAGAGCCACCTCGCTCCTTCGGACTCATGTCGGACGTGGGCGGGCAGGCTTGACGCGGGTCTTCTACCAATATCTTTGCGTTGGTGTGAATCACATAATCTTCAATTCTGCATTTAGTAATTCTATGCGTATTCTTTGTAATCTAGTTTCTAACAATGAACATTTTTTTTGAAGTCTCGTTATACTAACCTTTATCATTTTTTGTAGTCATGTTACTAACCGTGCGCATTTTCGCAGTCTGTTTACAAACAGTATGTATTATTTGTAGTCTCGTTATTAACCGCATGAATTGTTTGTAGCATGGTACTAACAATATGCATTATATGTAGTCTTGTTACATTGTGCAATATTTGTAGTCCGATTACTAAGTTAGTGCATTTTTCGAAATCTGATTTTCAACACTGTACACTCTTATAAGTCTGTTTGACGAATCAACCAGACGACACGTATCTTTGACAACAAAAAACGATAGTTTAATTTGCATTGCTTGAGATGGTAAGATAGCTGGGAACCTTTAATTGAGTGGATCATTATACGGCAGGAACACGGTTTTTATCGACTAATGTGTGGCCAGTGGGTGAAAGGTGTTTGTGTCTAGCCCATTAGACGGTGAGATGGCCCGTGGCGTCTGTCTTTTGGTCCTCATCAGTAAGTATTTTTAAAAATAAAAAAAATTGTGTCCAATTTTCACAAATCCAATGTATCTTATATTTTTACACTCGTCGTAGATGTAATTATGATGTATGTGGTAAACTATTATCGAGTTCCGATTTTCCAATAGTGTTTCTTTCAGTTTTATATTACGTATTGCAAAATAAAACAAATAAAAACGTTGCACGCAATTAAAAAAAAATTTTAATCAAACAAGGTAATTTCACCTGCCTATGCTACCATAATGAGATGGTCCTGATTGCCCAGCAGTGTAAAGCTAAATAAAATTAATTACTTTCCTCCATTACTAGCAAGTGTTTATGCGCGTTACGTCGTTTTGTGGATTTATTTTCAAAATTTCAATCTTAGACAGTTTTGTAATATTTATATTGGTCTATGATTGTAGCATTTTTATATAAAACCAAAATTTAAATTGATTTAAAAATAATCCTGATAAATGACACGTATAGGAAAGGAAATTTCCATTCCATTTAGCGTATTTAATTGTGTACTACTCCAATAAAAAGAGTAAAAATCACGGTAGGTTGGATCAGCTGAGGACGGGGGGATGTAATATAACTTATGACAATAAATATTTTCCACCCTTCCAAGTGAATCATTTATTTAAATACACACTTGCCATTGGAGTGCAAAATCACCCATCCGACTTGAGTCAGCTGTTTGCGTGACGTCTGGATACATTCAAATTCCATAAGCCTCCAAGTCTACTAATTTGCAAAAAAACTTACCTTTTCGTTCCCCTTTCTCTCGCTAAAATAGTACATTTCTGACAAATATAAACTTCAAATTAAATCTGGTTTTAAATCGAACCACTCTAAAGACTCAATCATTTCTAATTACTGTTAAGGTGAAATTGAGATTTGTTTAATCATCATATCATTTGGTCTTTGGCTTTGGAATAAAATAAATACGAATTATCAATTGGACCGCTAAAATATTTTAAATTGTAAGTATTTAATACTGTCTAGGCTAAGCACACTGACATATTAATGTGCATAATCCAAAAACGATAAATTCACTCGTCACCATACTCCGGAACCACTGAGGAGATTGTGATAAAATAAGTAGATAAATTAGCTTTTTTTCTAAATTCCATCCCTAAGGGATAGAAACATCCCACCAACGTTTTCTTTTTCCAATAACTGTAACATTGGCATTAATTTAATAATTATTTAAATCAGCTGATTCAGAAAACTTAACATGACACAAAAGCTCAGTATGTTTAAATTACTCTATACTACGGTACTAGGTATCAAGCGCATTGGTGTCAATGACGTCACACTGACGTATCAGCTAGTTCATCTGTTACACCGAATGTAGTAATAATCAGTAACTGCTTTTTCTCAATCACTGATTTCATTAACAACAAGGATTTATACCCGTTAACTATATACTATTAATATATTTGTATTTTAAATAATTATAAGTCATATGTAAAATGTAATTATTTATTCAAAAACTAGTAGTACGTTATTAGTTTATAGTTTTGTTGATTTTCTTAAATTTTTTCTATTAGCTTCTTTTTTTGGGATAAACCGTTCTTTTAAAACTGTTCTTCCTGTTTAGCTCACATTACTTTACGTAGATATTAATAATGTTGTTCGACGGTTGGTTGATATTACTATACGGTTCCATTGGTTTGTCCAAAAAACCAATTAAAATACGGTTGTTTCGGTTTTGATTTGGAAATGTGTCAATAAAAAACAAGTTGTAAATAAATCTATTTACAACCTAACCTACCCATCAAGAATATACAGCAGTAAATAACAAGTGTCAAGTTTTGAAACAGAACAGCTGTTTGATACGTTTCTGTGTAAAACTGTGTTTATTTCGTTCCGATATTTTTTTAGAAATATTTAATAATTATTGTTCTTTTTAATTGTAAAAATACTTAAAATATGTAAGGAAATTCGCGTTTTTTGTGTTTACTTGTGTATTTTCTTACCAATATATTGATCTGAACCTAATTGTAAAGTAAATGAATACCTCAAAGGTTAACCCGTCAAATGTAAACAAAGTATTGTTCATTGATGTGGCAAATGATCACAATTATTGCTCTAATGAAGGAATAGTAACTGAATCACTTGGACACACTCTTCCCAAGCAACGTGAAGATGAGACACCAAACACAAACAGTTGGCAAAGGGTGCCGATCAGAAATAAGAGACTTTTGCCCTCAGGTAATGGGTTGGATGTTAAAAAACCTTGTACAAGGTCTGATACGAACAATCCTATCAACTTACGCAATAGTTTTGAGTGTCTAAATAATCCAAAACAAACTGCAGATGAAGAAATGTCTCATGACCAAGACGCCAACAAAGCAGAGGTAAGACCTCCACCAATATTTGTCCCAAACATTTCCGATATTAAGAGTATGATTGTAAGTATTGAAAAAGTGATAACAAAGGATTCTTATTCATACAAATGTATTACCAGAGACAAGGTAAAAATTAATGCTGTAAACATCGATGCATACCGTACCCTAGTCAAACATTTAACTGACATGAAGGTAAGCTTTCACACTTATCAAATTAAACAGGACAGGGCCTACAGAGTTGTGCTTAAAAACATGCACTTTTCCACTGAACTTCAGGATATAAAAGCAGCTATAGAAGATCATGGTTATGCTGTTAGAAACATATCAAATCTGAAAAGTTCTAGATCTAAAGATCCTCTGTCTATATTTTTTGTAGACTTAGAGCCCGCACCCAATAACAAGGACATTTTCAATGTACAGTTCTTACTAAATGCTAGAATTGTATTCGAACCTCCCTATAAACGTAATGACGTGGTACAGTGCAAAAAGTGTCAACGGTACGGGCATACCAAATCTTACTGTTGGTACAAAAATCGCTGTGTGAAATGCGGTTCTGATCACCATACAAATAGTTGTAACAAATCTAAGGAATCTCCGGCTACATGTGTACTATGTGGTGGTGAGCACCCTGCCAATTATAAAGGATGCTCTGTATATAGAGATGTTAAAAACAAAGCTTTCCCTACTTTACGTTTGAATGTTTCAAAAGGACCAGGGACTTCTTCACCACCGGGGAAAGAAAGTTGTTAAAAACTTACAATCGCCTATTGCCCAGCCTCGAGAATCTTCTTTAACAACAACTACATCATCTCTGACTTACGCAGGCGTAACATCAGGTCGAACAAATGCGGAAGAAAATTTTAATAAATTAATCAATGGATTTCTAAACAAATTTGAAATGCTCATGTCACAACAAGCCCAACAAGTAGGTACACTGATCAACCTACTAACAACCGTCATCTCAAAACTAAAATGACTAACTTCTATAGGATTGGTCTTTGGAATGCCAACGGCTTGGCCCAACATAGCCAGGATATTAAGATTTTTATTTCAACGCATAAAATTGATATAATGCTAATAACTGAAACACATTTTACTGCCTTAAATTACTTTAAAATTCCAAATTTTTCTATTTATAGCACCAACCACCCCGACAATACCGCTCATGGGGGAAGTGCTGTTTTAATTAAAACTAATATCAAACATCATGAAATTACAAAATTTCAGCACAATGATTTTCAAGCTACCAGTGTTGTAGTTGAAGATTGGATGGGTTCTTTGACAATTTCTTCCCTTTACTGTCCGCCCAGATTTAACATCTCAGACCAGCGATTCAATCAGTTTTTCAGCTCACTTGGTCCTCGCTTCCTGGCAGGAGGTGACTACAATGCTAAACATGTAATGTGGGGATCAAGACTAGTAAATCCTCGGGGAAGAAATCTGCTAAAATGTATAGATAATAATAATTTACATTATTTATCAACTGGTCATCCTACTTATTGGCCAACAGATGTAAATAAAATCCCAGACCTGCTTGACTTTTTTGTAACCAAAGGGATTTCTCAAAATTACGTGGATATCACCTCATCTCTTGATCTTTCATCTGATCATTCACCTTTGATACTGACTACAAGCTCGTCTATTATGTTAAAGGAAAAACCTCCTACACTGTCAAACAAAAATACTAATTGGGATCAATTTCGAGAGTTGTTGAACAATACCTTAAATCTGACCATTCCCTTAAAAACCGGAGGAGACATAGATAATGCAGTTGAAATATTCACTTCTTCCGTTCAGGCTTCTGCTTGGAAATCAACTCCGGAACTGCGTAGTGAAACTATTAAACAAATTAACTAGCCGTTTTACATAAAACAAAAGATTGCTGAGAAACGTCGCTTGCGAAGAATCTGGCAACATTCAAGAAATGCTGTTGATAAGACAAACTTCAACCGGGCCTCCCAACAGCTGAAAAGAATGTTGCATGATATAAACAATGTTTGGTTTCAGGAATTCACATCAACCCTTTCTCCCACTGAGGCGACTGATTACTCATTATGGAAAGTGACGAAAAGGATGACGCAGCCACAAGTCCCAATCCCTCCTATTTCCAAGCCTGACGGTTCTTGGGCTAAAAGTAGCATGGAAAAGGCAGACTTGTTTGCTAACCATTTTTCAAATGTATTCAAACCTAATCCTGTAAACAGATGTAATGACATTGGTCCAAATGTTAAAGAATTTCTGGACTCACCTAATCAGCTTGAAATGCCAATAACCTCATTCAAACCATCAGAAGTAAAGGGAGCAATCGAAGGACTTCCTGCTAAAAAATCTCCTGGCTATGACCTTATTACAGGAAAGGTGCTAAAAGAGCTCCCTAGGAAAGCGATTGTTTTCCTTACTATATTGTTCAACGCCATGTTGAGACTCGAGTACATTCCATCTCAGTGGAAGGTAGCTGACATTATTGTTATTCTGAAACCTGGTAAACCACCTCATCAGGTTACTTCATACAGACCGATAAGTCTCCTACCGGTTCCATCAAAACTGTTTGAAAAATTGTTTTTGAAACGATTAAATCCATTATTAACTGAGCTAAATTTACTTCCAAATCATTAGTTCGGATTTCGACCTAACCATTCAACAATTGAACAGGTGCATCGAGTTGTTGATAAAATCAGGCAAACCTTAGAAAAAAAGGAATTTTGCTCAGCAGCATTTCTCGATATAAGCCAGGCTTTTGATAAAGTCTGGCATGATGGGCTGTTGTTCAAAATTAAATTACTTCTACCTCATAATTTCTACAATCTAATAAAATCTTACCTATCCCAACGATACTTTAGAATAAAATTTCAAAATTGTTATTCAAATCTAAAATTAATTGAATCTGGAGTTCCACAGGGTAGTGTATTGGGCCCTTTATTGTACACAATATTCACAGCTGATATTCCAACTCACCAAGAAACTCTAACTGCAACATTTGCAGATGATACTGCAGTCCTTGCTTCTCATCGGAACCCTTTTACAGCTTCTCAGATCTTGCAAGATATTTTTAATTCAATGACAGATTGGGTAAAACGTTGGAGAATACAAGTAAACGAGAGTAAATCTATACACATTACATTTACGCTTAATTCGGAAAACTGTCCAAATGTTTCCTTAAACAACACTCTACTAACTCAACGAAATGATGTTAAATATCTAGGAATTTACTTAGATAGGCGACTGACATGGCAGAGCCATATCTGGAATAAACGATTGCAACTAAATACAAAATTTTCTAAAATGTATTGGCTTTTTGGAAAAAGATCCCACCTCTCCACTGAAAATAAACTATTACTGTACAAAGTTGTCTTGAAGCCAGTGTGGACATATGGCATACAGTTGTGGGGGACAGCATCATTATCAAATCTGAACATTATTCAACGTTTCCAGTCAAAGGTACTGCGAACTATATTGCAAGCTCCATGGTATGTTAGGAATGCAGTAATCCACAAATACACAAGAATTGACTATGTGCAAGATGAAATTTCAAAGTTTAGTTTACGTTACCTACAGAAGCTTGAAGCACATGAAAACCATCTTGCTGTGAATTTGTTGGACAATAGTCAACACATTTATAGACTAAAAAGGCATGACTTCCTTAGTTTAAGTGAACGTTTTTAATCCATTATGTTGTTTACAGTCTTTGGAAGGTAATCAACCATTGTTATTTAAAATAGATCGAATTTACTTATTGTTCATTATTGAATAGATTGTAAATATTAAATAAATGTTATACAAAAAAAAAAAAAAAAAAGTTTTGAAACAGCTGTTTAAATTGAGCATACTATTAAAAATTCAGTTTTGAATTATTTAAGCTTCGTTCTTTTTTAAATTAAAAAAAATCAATTCTTTTGTCTGAAAATGTTCTATTTTATTCTTTTTGTCAAGTTGCCCAATAATAATAGTATGATTATAAGTATTTGTCTAGACTTATCAATATTTATTACCAGTTATAAATCCTTTTTGTTAATAAAATCAGTGATTTAGAAAAATAAGTTTTCAGTTTAACAGATGAACCAGCTGATACGTCTGTGTGACGTCATTGACACCAAGATTTACTGTGCACCATGTGAGTGATTCCTACCGTATTTTTATTCTAGTTAACGTGGTTGGTATCACGACGAGTTGCGCATTAGATTGTGGCGTCACATGGGCGAAACCAGCTGGTTTGACTATTCTATAAAATATTGGTAATTAAATCCACCAATCGCATGGAAGCATTCAGCTAAATAGTAGGCAAGTTATTTATCATTAATCAGCAGGATTTGTAAACTACGGGAATTGAACAGCATTTTTGCGTTTTGTTGTTGCCATTTCGCCCATGCGACGTCATATGCGATGCGCGTGATGCCTACCGCCTTCTTTTCTAGGTAGCCTACCGTGCTTTCTACTAACTCTGACATAATTGCACTACTTTGCACCCCCCCCCCTAAAAAAGACTTATGGGGTTTCTAGAGTGCAAAATGTTGTTATCTAGGAGAATGGTAGCAAGCTGAGGTTTAGTTTTATGATGGTTTTGAGAGAATCACGGAGGGAAGGGTCAGCGAGCGTAGAGAACCACCTCGTAGCAAAACCAGGCTATTCGCTAGTTAAATAGAAAATTTAGTCATTCTTCTCTTGTGGGCCTTACTGCCCAAACATAAGACAAAATTCTGTTTTCGTAATGTTGTTGATTGGAAATTTGTAACACACAACTTTCATTCCAAATGTTTCATTCCAAACATAAAAAATGGACTTGTCTACTGGTACAGGTCTACCAAAACTCTAATTGGTTAAGATAGTTATAAAAATATTTTGTAGAAGGTCCCTTGTTCGGCCAGTTACATAATGATGTTCAACAGCTTACATCTAATGAACAAAACGTTATAACGTTGAAATTGATTTGTCTTGATCTGTTTAGATATATATACAGTATATAAAACTTAAATCACATAATAATAAGTCTTTATTGTCATATGAATTTGTACAAATTATTGACAAAGTCAATACACAGCATTAGCTGCCTGGTCGAAAATTCATAATAATTCCGTCAACACGATGTTCATAGCCTAATTCATAAAAATGTCAAAATAAGGTTCAATTCCGTTAATTGAAAATTGTTCATATTTTGGTAAAAATAATTAAATAAATGTTTAAAAGCAATTACATAAGTAGCAATTCGCACGAATCAATTTAGAGTGTGAATTTTCTACCATTATGATTTAATTAAAGGTTCTTTTAAAGAACATTAAAAATGAGGGTTTCCTGTCAGATATATGAAATTGTGTTTGCATAACGGTGCGTAAATAATGTCGTTCTATACAGTAAAGATACCTATATGTATTCTACTCATAATATCATGATACACTGTTCCAACATTTAAAGGAGGTGGAACGCGGTGGAAAGTACATTTATTTGTAAAGTACAAATTCTGTTCTGCTTATAATACACAATAATGCTGTATAAGCATACCTTGAATAAATAGTAGGCATCATTACCTAATAAATTATTCATCATTAAGACCTCGATCGTTGAGATATGGGCGAATATGAGAAGTGAATGAGTGTGATGAGAGTAGATGAACGAGTGAAGTCATTATACTAATATGAGAAGTGAATGAGTGTGATGAGAGTAGATGAACGAGTGAAGTCATTATACTAATATGAGAAGTGAATGAGTGTGATGAGAGTAGATGAACGAGTGAAGTCATTATACTAATATGAGAAGTGAATGAGTGTGATGAGAGTAGATGAACGAGTGAAGTCATTATACTAATATGAGAAGTGAATGAGTGTGATGAGAGTAGATGAACGAGTGAAGTCATTATACTAATATGAGAAGTGAATGAGTGTGATGAGAGTAGATGAACGAGTGAAGTCATTATACTAATATGAGAAGTGAATGAGTGTGATGAGAGTAGATGAACGAGTGAAGTCATTATACTAATATGAGAAGTGAATGAGTGTGATGAGAGTAGATGAACGAGTGAAGTCATTATACTAATATGAGAAGTGAATGAGTGTGATGAGAGTAGATGAACGAGTGAAGTCATTATACTAATATGAGAAGTGAATGAGTGTGATGAGAGTAGATGAACGAGTGAAGTCATTATACTAATATGAGAAGTGAATGAGTGTGATGAGAGTAGATGAACGAGTGAAGTCATTATACTAATATGAGAAGTGAATGAGTGTGATGAGAGTAGATGAACGAGTGAAGTCATTATACTAATAGTTAAAGTAAACAGTTCCTTAGAATGAGTCATTTATTAATAGCACAATATCCAGGGCAACTAAGGGAACTACAGCTGTAGTTGTCAATGTGGAATCCGAACCACGTAATAGTAGTATAATAGAGATAATTTTCCAAAATTTAAGTAAATTATGGAATAAATACAGTTTTTTCTTGTCTTAAAGTGATATGCACATCAGGTACGCACGGATACATGAGTGGGGGATCAGTGTTAAACACACAAAGTACGATAGAAAAATAGACCTAAATATTTCGTCAGTTTGTGTTAATCACAGTATCTAGAGAAGAAGTGGTAGTATCACCAATGAAATACTACACATCTATATGAAGCTAAAAGAGATAGGAAAAAATAGTCTGACTTCCTGTAGCAGAGGAAATGAGCTTAGCACGACTGCCGCCGATACGCGGCGCTGCAGCTACATATCTATATGTACAAATAAACAACCTGATAAATTATATTCACAATTTGTTTCAACTGAAACCCCCATATCTGACCTCAAACAATTAAGGAAAACAAAATTTTGAACACATAAAATCCCGAAAAGGGTATGGGGGAGGAAGGGTAGATTTGGAGAAATTTTCAAATAGGAATATAGGTAGTGTTACACCTCATTTTAAGGTATTTAAAATCTTATTATTTTGATACAAACATTTTCAAACTATTCTTATCCTTAGTTGCAGGGTGACCCAAAATATAAAATTGTTTTTTTTTTAAGTTGATGTTACTGTAATCATTATGCACATCACAAAGATGTACATTTTTATACAATACTACTAATGACATGTCCTTTCAATTAACGTTAAGATTGGGCACTTATCTCCCCATCTTCAAAATTGCAAAAATGGTTAAAATTTTGATAAATAAAAATATCTATAAGTAAACATTTTAAAATCCAAAATTTTTTATATATTTTTAAATTAAATTTTTTAAAATCATAACCAGAGATATGACTGGTGGGTTTTAAATTGCAGACAAAAAGCTATTTTTTACTATGAAAATGGGATTAGGTAGACCCTAACTTTTTTAATATCAAACTATGTCATGCTTCGTAACAAATTAAAGTTCCCTAAAAATAAAAATTATTTTGTATTTAAATTTTTGCAGTTAATTATTTTTTGCGGGTTTAAAATGGCATATCAAAAACTATTTTTTTTTTTTAGTTTTCTTTAGTTTTTCATCTGTACTTTAGTTGTTTCTTGTTTTCTAAGTTTGCCTTTAATTTACGAGTAAATAAATTGTTGAATTTTTTGTAAGCTGGCTTGTGTTGTATTTTTTAAAAACTTGTTAGCTTTGATTTTTTTATACATATGTACCTATATACCTTGGCTTTAAGGTGCAAAAATATTACATTCAATATAGGCTATGTAAGTTAACCCTGATATTTGAGTCTCAATCCTTTTTCCTTAATTGTTAAGTGTTTGTATTTACAATTATTTATATCGAGGAAGAATACCTCCTACCTCTCAGGGGGGGGGGTCGCAATGTTGTTCACTTACGCTTAAAAAACGTCTACAGTGATTTTGTTTATATATTTTGTTCTTCAGCTGATAACATTTTATAGATTATGACAAATAATTTTTAACTTAGGCCTACAGTGCATGTGTAACTAAGTACAGAAAACTTACTGTCTTATTATGTTAGCAAGTTTTGCTGCCGTACGGAATTGAGGTGACCCTACTATAGCTATTGGCGCGAGAGGGTGCGCATGGCGCCATTGTTCCATTTTTAGCCTCTAAAACAACCGGAAGCAAGCTTTTAATGGTATTATCCGGAAATTTGATCATCCGAAATGGGTATGATCCAATCAACTGCGGATAGTTGCGTCCATAGTGTATTGCATTATCCTATATTGTAATACAAAAGAGTATGTGGAAAGTTCACACAATTTTGTGAAGTCATTTTGCTTTGATATAGGCCTAGTACCCAACTCTTTTTCAAAGTACAATTAAAGTTTATTTACATATATTCCGATCCTACATATAGGATTAATTACATATTATAACACTTCTGTATATAACGAGGAGTGTCCTCGCACTTTATTAGCATCATCGTCATCAGTTATCATCTCCACTTGCTCAGGTGTGGTTGACAAGCCTCTTCCGTTCATTTCTATCATTATATAGTCTGTTGTTTTCAACTTCTTGCAATTATGGCATCTTTTTGTTACTTCTTTCTTCACATCCTCCATCTACTTCCACCTTGGCTGTCTTTTTGTTTTCCTTGTACTTATATATCAAAAAGTACCATTCTAGCTTTTCTTATCTCCTCCATTCTGTTGATGTGTCCTAACCATCTCAATTTCATCTTTCCTACATATTCCAATGCGTTTCAATTACAGATTTATCTATCCCAACCCAAGTATTTGAATTGATCTAACACCTTCAAACACTCCATGTAACGCGATATTGGGATTATTCTTCGTTCTGCTTACCAACATTGTCATTGTTTTATCTCCACTAACTTTCATCTTAAGTTCTTCAAACTTGTTATTCCATCTTTGTAAGTGCTCTGGAATTTCTTATTCCGTTTCTTTCCAAATCATCTCCAAAATCTATGGCTTGAGTACTACTTTTTTTTACTACTATCATTATGTTCCTTTTGTCTTCATCCTCTGTATTTTATTACATCAAGAATATTAAAGGTGATGTAATATTCTTGTCTTCTTTTTCAAACCAGTCTGATATCCCTTAATTATAAGTAAATAGAAGATGAAAATCTTTAAAATTTGAATAAAACATCATATAGGTAGAACATGATTTTAATACGTTATAATTGGGCCCCAAATGGTTTAAAGCATAAACTTAAAAGTCAATTCCCTTCTACCACTCCCTCCACAGTTGATCAGTTGATCAGATGTTAAAGCTGTGAATGAGTTACAGGTGGACTTGCTGTCAGCCAGAGGCCATATCAGGACGATTTCACATTCGTGCTGGTCAACAACCTCAGTGATGTGACAGCCCTGGCGCCCTTCGTCAACTCCCTGCCACCATTACCTCCACAGTTGTAAGGAACCGAACAAAAGATTTACAAATACAGAAAAGATATCACTTGGGATTTATACAAGATTACAAGGGATTTGGGTTTTTAGCCAATCTATTATTCACTACAAACAACCAGTTGTTGACATTTTTGTTTAATTTAGTAATTAGACTGAAAATGAGGGAATAGAGCAAAATGATGTTTGGGTTATCAATCTTAATTTGATTTAGTTAAGTACTGAAATATAACAAATGATTAAAATCTGTATAATGAGTATATTTAATGTATCTATAGGCTATGGCGTAAATCTAATCAATAACCCTCACTAAAACATTAGATATTGAAACTAAACAAATACATTTTTAAAATAGCACAATAATAATTTTTCAAAATTGCTTTTTAATTAGATTTATATGTTATTTATATTAGCTCATTTGGGCAGCTGCACCTGCCACTGCCGCAGCCTCTTCCCTTGCCGCAACCACAGCCACTACCCCTGCCGCAACCACCACTTCTACCAAAACCACCTCTTGGACCGATCGGTGGAGCTGTGTCTGGGTCTCAGCAACAGACAGTAATGTCTACCATGTCAACATTTTCTAAGTAATTACCTACTATTTTTGTACAGAAGTAGTATTAGAAATTATACAAGCCCCACAACATTACTACTAAGTTGGGTCAGAAGAACTGAGTACTTGCTCTTCACCCTGTAAGTATTTTTATGTGTCCACGGGACGTGTAATCGTGCATATTTTTTACCTGAAACTGTAGTGTATTCAGTTTACATGTTGATATAAACGTCTCAAAACACAAACTTAATACAACATAAGTTAAAAATGAAAAAAATAACAAAAAACTAGGAATGATTTAAAGATTCAATTAAATTTTAGTAAGAAATAATTCCATTATTATTTCCTTTCTAAGTTTATGTAGTAATGTGTATTAAATACATAGTTGAAGCAATCACAATGTTTCTTGAAACATATTGTTCATTTACAGAAAAATAACATACATTGTCATCTTAAAAATATTTTAAACAGCCACCAGAATCAAAATGGTGGCTGTGAAAAAAATTAAAAATACTAAAATTTGCTCATCTACACTCACAACACTCTTTAGAAATCCATATGAACCTATATCTTAAGAATAATTAAATAAATTAACTTCAACTAATTTTAACGTCTTTTTTTCAGTATTGCAAATATTATACACCACTTAAACGTAAAATGTTATCTGATAAGCTTAATTTACTGTATAGCTAAATACTAAGATGGTTATTAGTGGACTTTAAACCTAGATGTCTGCATAAAGGCAGTTTACTGTTTCTAGGTTTAAATGCAAATTTAAATTAATTCATGTCCATTATTCACATGCATCAAGCAGAATGTAGCTATGGGACTTTCAAAATCCCTCTTACAATAATAAATAATGTAGCAATTAGGACTTGTGTTGCAGTGATCCATCTTGTGGCAAGAGGGGTAATTCTGGTTCTCGCATCGTGGGTGGCATCAATGCTCAGCCAGGTCAGTGAATTAGGAAAATGAGTCTGTTTAACAGGGATTCATGTAAAAAGATTATTTATTTTACTTTAGTGATTATGTTAACAACAGTGTAAGTCTATTTAACAAGTTTTTATATGAAAAGCATATTTAATGTAACTTAATGACTACACAAAGAAAAAAAACAGGTCACTTTCTTATGACCACAGAGAATGCCTAAGTGGCAGTCATAAATAGATAACAACTCATGTAACTACATCTGTTGCAATAATTGCTATATTTATCCTTGAGGATTTGGGGGAAGGGAGGTAATAACAAGGTACTGACCCTTCCCTCCTCAGTTACTACAGCTGGTTTAAACTACATTACATTTACATGGGACTACACTAGCGCTCCACAATGGACCACAAAAAAACAGCTGATAATTTGATTTTGAGACTCAAAATTTAAAATTGGATGGGAAATATATTTATACTAGGGGACACTCCTGCATGCTTCGCATGCCAACCCCGATGCTCGCTGCAATCGATACACCTCGGCCTTCGGCCTCGGCATGTAAACTATTCAATGCAAAAAATAGGAGATTAACTATATAACGTAAAATCACAATATTAAATTTAGTTACAGTATCTCACTCACACTAATTGCTTTACCACCTATTTAGCCCATTTCAACCATGTTCATTACATTTATTTTTATTTAACAGCTGAAGATTAAACTCATAGTAAAATATTAAAAATGCATCAATAGTATTTGAGTAACTGAGTATAATGTCAAACATTCAAAATAGACATGTTTATTTATTTACAAACCAGCTGTTATTAATTTACTAAAATCAACTCAATGTTATCCTTATGGAGAAATCTTTTAAGGGTGGTTTCTACCCCTTAGGAGTACTTTATCAAGATGAAAATACTTTAGTTGTCCTATTTAAGGTCTAAAGAAACAGTGTACAAAATTTCAGCTCTCTACCTACATGGGAAGTTGGAGAAATAGTGATGAGTGAGTCAATCAGTGAGGGCTTTGCCTTTTATATATATAGATTATTATTAATGTATTACTATACTAACTGACATTTTGAAGAAAGAAGAACACCTAGGTTTGAATAACACTACAAACTGTAACTAATCACTAACTGTAACTCAAATACCCTAATCGTCACTAAGAATTTTTAATAAATAAAAAAAATTACTACTGGGGTGTTTTATTGCTTTAAAAACGATAAAATCATAATAAATACAAAAATAATCCCAAGTGTGATTTCCCGATAAATTTTTTGTTCCTACAGAAACGGCTGAAGCTTCAGTTAGGTGCGTTTTCTAATCAGAGATCCGTCAGCCTCTGCATCGAGCATCTTGCCCACCGGCGTGAAGGTCAACTTGTCTCTTCCTATTCTTTTACTAAGGTCATGCGTCAGAGATAAAAGAAATACAAAATAAAAAATTAACAAAAAGCTCAGTTTAGATTTACGGAAGAAAATTAAAACGTTTTCTACGACCAAAATATTTAAAATGAATAAGAACAACATAGTTTGTTGTATTTCCATTTTAGTTTTGCTGTGTTTGGTTTACACATGTTTTATTTATTCAAATGAATCATGGCAATGATTGCACCCAAGTACCAGGTGAACCAAGCTTTTGCTCAGTAAATAATTATTGTAATTTACAGTATTTATATTTTCTTTAGTCAATGTTTACCTCTATCCCTGACATTTGTTCAAACACAGCTGCCAAGAGGACACCCCTACACGCTTCGCATGCCAACCCCGATGCTCGTTGCAATTGATACACCTCGGCCTTCGGCCTCGGCATGTAACTATTCAATACAAAAAATAGGAGATTAACTATATAACATAAAATCACAATATTAAATTTAGTTACAGTATCTGACTCACACTAATTGCTTTGCCACCTATTTAGCCTATTTCAAGAGTGTTCATTTCATTTATTTTTGTTTAACAGCTGAAGATTAAACTCATAGTAAAATATTAAATAGTATAATGTCAAACATTCAAAATAGACATGTTTATTTATTTACAAAACAGCTGTTATTAATTTACTAAAATCAACCCAATGTTATCCTTATGGACTAATCTTTTAAGGGTGCTTTATACCCCTTAGGAGTACTTTATCAAGATGAAAATACTTTAGTTGTCCTATTTAAGTTCTAAAGAAACAGTGTACAAAATTTCAGCTCTCTACCTACATGGGAAGTTGGAGAATTAGTGATGAGTGAGTGAGTGAGGGCTTTGCCTTTTATATATATAGATATAAAATCAATGATTAAAAAGTATATCAAAATAATTTTAACATTACACAAATTTAAATTAATTCAATTTGGTTTTTTCCAACAACCCATATCCGGTTAATTCGGCCTCTATAAGGCGAAGTTATTGATTATCCTCACCTATTTTATTTCCTATCCACATATCTAAAATTACAATTAATTCCTACTGCTCTAAAAAATAAATGCTGTATACTTAAATCTTTAATAGTTACTGAGATAGTTGTATGTACTTACTTGCATCTAATATTACAAAAAACACATTTGTTTAACAGCTGAATTTCCATGGCAAGTATCCCTCCAGTTATTTGTGGGGTCCAAGTCCCGCCACATCTGTGGAGGCGCTGTGCTGTCTGCGTACTGGGTAGTTACTGCGGCTCACTGTATCTGGGAACTCAAGCCCTCCAGCCTGTCTATTGTTGCTGGGGACTATGATCTATATGTTGCTGAAGGTATTTTAAATTCACTTGTTAATTTGGTCTTTTAAGTACAAATGGTAACAAAATGTCTAAGTATAAAGGGACCACTTTTTCATAAGTTTTTAATTTGTGCTTGCTCTTGTATTCTATATTTATTCACTACATTTTTGTCATATTTATTACTTTGAAACTGGTACAACTGGATTAAACAATTACTTTTTTGTAACTTCACTTGCCAGTTCACACAAACCTTAGGCCAATGCATGAAATTTATTCAACGAGTTAGTACAAAGACCTTATAACCCCCTAACTCACCCATTCATGTGCGGTGGGTGGTATTGACCATCCCACCCATACATTTACGGTGATATTGGCCTATACATCCGCCTATCCATACACATACAGAACTGAACTGAAATAAACTATGACAGTTCAGTTGGGGTTCCAGCCCTTGTACCTTACTTACACTCTGCAGCCAGAACTACTGAGCTACCACACTGGAAAGTTTAAAAATCTACTTGCCTAACAATCTGAACAATGTATTTCACTTGCATAAAGAAATAAATTTGTTTTCTTTATTTTAAGTTTTTACTTTAAGACTGTTTATCAAGTCTATTAAGACTGATCATAGAAGTCAAAATCATAGACTTTGCTTAGATGGATTCTTTTCATAAATCAAATTTATTCAATATTTCAGCTTAATGCTAAAACTATTATTAACTTTCTGTTGCAGGTCATGAGCAGAGAGTAGGCGTAGCAAGAGTTATTGTCAACAAGTACAGACGAGAATCATTTACTAATGATATATCTCTGCTACAACTTGTTGCTCCTTTGAAGATAGACCACAAATGGATCTCACCAATCTGCCTTCCAAACCCTAGTGATAAGTTTTTAAAAGGTGTGTTTGATTATGACATATTTTAAAGTCAGGTGAAAATTAAGAAAACGATTGGATTTCGTACCTGTATGAGAATGAAAGTGAATTTAATATTGGCGCTATCTGGCAATGGAACTGTGGAACGCATTCATTGTAGAATATCAAATTGATTTTAATATATATATATGTTATCAGAACATTTTACTTTACTGTGAATCCATGGTTAAGCTTGTTAAAAGAAGATTATGTCTCCAGCAAATTATGATTCCAGGAGATAGCATAGTCGCAGGATGGGGTCGATTGAGTGAGAGTGGAGCATTGCCTCACATCCTGCAGTATGTGAACCTGCCCATTCTCAATGTGCACAGGTGTCACAACCTGTACAAGAAGGCTGGTTACACCAAGTTCATACATAGCTGTCAGCTCTGCAGTGGCTACGAAGGCGGAGGTCTCGATTCTTGCCAGGTACTGTTAGCCAATACAGTTCTTTTGCTAAAATATAGTGATATGAAAAACTACCCAAACAGGAATCACTTTATAGAATATAGAGTAAATAACAATGCTTGAGCTTTATTGACCTTTATGAAAATTAAAAATAACACAAGCTAATTATCTTGCTCAAGATATACTGATAATAATCATTAGTAAACATTAAAAATTAGTATTTAATTTGATAACACACATTTTTTTATTTAATACTTTAGCACTTGATTTTTCTAGATTGTTTAAGTTTTTTACAAAATTAACAGTAACAAAACTTCAGCAAGTACTAACCAAGTATTGATTAAATATATCTTTAAGCAATGACAGAGACAACAGATGTGGCACAATGCAACAGTTTTATAACTTCAACAAGTACTAACCAAGTATAGACAGATTGTGGGCCAATGCAACAGTTACCACTTTAAAAACTATTAACCAAGTATTGATTGAGTATAGCACCTTGTTTAAACCATAAGCTCAATGGGCCAAGCTAACTTTAGGAAGCAATTATCAAATATTAACTGAGTATGTATATAAGACATGACAGAGATGGGCCAAAATAACAGTTACTCGTTACTAGCAAGTACTAACGAGTAAACAGAGTTTTTAGCTTAAAAACTAAAATAAAGAGGATATTGGGGGCAAAACATCACAATTTTTGTAAGTGTAAAATTTGTTAATATACATTATCCTCTCTAGTGTGGTATACAATTGGAGGTAATTTTCTCTTGAACCCACATATACTTTTTCATTTGAAAAGAGCAAATATTATGGGATATATGCCTCTCATAAACAAAAAAAGACTTCAAAAACTAAATATATCGTAATAGTTTTTGAAGTCAAGTGAGGTACATTATCGAACAGGTATTAATTCTAAATCTGAATATACCATTATATTTTGAAAAAGCTAATGATTATGTACTCTATCCAGTAATGGGGCTAATTGCAAAGTTCCCAGGTGTGGGTCGCAGGCCAAGCTTTCCCTCAGGAGCATAGTGAGAAATTCTCAGTCACTATCTGGTTAATACTTGCTTAAGTTATAACTGTTGGTTTGGCCCATAATCTGCTATCTCTGTTATGACTTAAAGATATACTCAGTCACTTTCTAGTTAATAATTGCTACACTTATAACTGTTGGATTGGCAGACAATCTGTTATTCCTGTTATATTTTAAAGATATACTTAGTCACTATTTTGTTGGCGACAGGGTTGGCACTCGAAGTGTGCAAGGTGTACCCTTGTCTATATATCATGTAGCTTGATGTAGTGACTCATTGATTAAGATTAAATGTTGCAGCACTTCCCAGCATCATAACACCAACTTGTGTTAATTTCCAATATACCATCAGATTTTGGAAAAGGCTATTTTTATGGGCTCCAAAAACTGAAAATTATGGTGATACAGGCCTATCTCTCTGGCGAGGCCATAGGACAAGCTTCCCTTATAAGTGGAGGAAGTGACAGGTTTGGCATGCGAGCGTGCTAGGGTGCTCCCTAGTTTAGTTTCAATATAAAGATTAATAATATCTTCATCCCGTAGCAAAGCACGTGTAAACAACTAGTTAACAATAAAATCTGTTAGAATCTATGTTGACTAGAGTACAGTGTTGTTTACCTTTGTCAGGGAGACTCGGGAGGTCCGTTGGTCTGCAAGAAGGCAGACGGACGCTACTACCTCTGTGGCATTGTCAGCTGGGGAGTCGGCTGTGCCAGACCAAACTTCCCTGGAGTGTACACAGAAGTCAGCTGTTATGTCCAGTGGATCAACCAGATCATGAGCAACCGAGCCAATGTACTCAACTACGCCCCGGCAGTGGCCAGCATCTCGCCCAACATCAGTCCTGGGAGAGTAGTCTCGGAGCTCGATATAGATAGTTAACGAATTATTTTTTTTTTAAGTTCATCAATTGTAAAACGAATTCACAAACTTTGTTAATAACAATGTCGGCTTATAATAAAATAGTGTATTTTGTTAACCTTGTGCGTTTTTTTTAATTTACTTTTGTTTGTACTTTCTATAGATTAATATTCTTATGTATAGAGTTCATATAAAAGATTATCCAAACTAATTATAAAATTAATTGTATTTTTTAGAACATATTACATTTGTCAGGTTAAGGTAATTAGAAGGTACAGTATATTGTTTTAATATGGTATATACAGAGCTGAAAACAATATTAAGAACAATAACAATAAAAAATAAATTATTTGCTACAATAGTCCTGAAAAGGTTTTCAAAGATAAATATTAATATTAGTACATATATCATTCACAAGAAAATAAAACAAAGTTTGAAAAAAGAAGGTTCGAATTATTCTCTCATCTGTAATCTGTATGGATATAATAACCAAAAGCCCATTGATTTTATTACTTTAGTGTACTGTAAAGCTGTAAGTCCCTTAGTTTCCCTGGCTATTGGGCTATTAATAAATAGCCATTTCTGAGGAACAGTCGAACTCAGTTCTTAACCAGATAACACTCATCTACACTCATCCTATATTCACATAATCATTCATATTCGCCTTAAAATACGCACAACGTTGTGTCGGCGTCAGACCATCTCTTTACTGTACAGAGAGATATTATACTATCTATCTAACAGTAAAATCAGTGGTACAACCTACAACTGTGCTGGTACCAATGTGGACACTGTGTGACCATCCTTGCCTAGGCTCAGGCCAGTACAAGGGTGCAATGATGAGTCTAACCTACAACTGTTACTGGTATCAATGAGGACACTCTGTGACCACCCTTGCCTAGGCTCAGGCCAGTACAACGGTGCAATGATGAGTCTAACCTACAACTGGTATCGACAGGATGCTCTATAACAAACAAGATGTGACTTATCTCCCTCTGCTTACGTCCTGATACCCTTGCCCAGGCTTAGGTTAGTGCAATAGCGTATTTGAGTCTAACCCAAAACTATGAATGGCATCAATGATGATGCTAAATGACAACCGTTGTTCAGGCTAAGGCCAGTACAACTGTGCTGGTATCAGCGAGGATGCTGTGTGACAACCGTTGTTCAGGCTAAGGCCAGTACAACTGTGCTGGTATCAGCGAGGATGCTGTGTGACAACCGTTGTCCAGGCTAAGGCCAGTACAACTGTGCTGGTATCAGTGAGGATGCTGTGTGACAACCTTTGTCCAGGCTAAGGCCAGTACAACTGTGCTGGTATCAGCGAGGATGCTGTGTGACAACCATTAGCCAGGATGTGAGTTATCTCGCTCTTCCTACGTCCCGATACCCTTGCCATCTAAACATGTCAATATTGCAAAAACTGTTAACTGTTACACATTTAACTGATTACGGCACTATAATACAACAAGAGAGATAGATAACAATACCTTTTAGGTTACTTGTATTATCGTATGTACGACCATGTAGTTGAAGTTTTTATTTGTATTTTGTTATGCAGATAGTATTGGCATTACATGCTCCTCAATGTTTAATTTGTTTCATATCTTGTGAATAACAATTCATTTTTATTTTTACAATACAAGTTTGCCTGAGTTCAGATTTAATAGAATACTCGCCTGTTATATTTGAATCATAAAAATAATTATAATTAATTAATTTAAAAAATCTAAAATTTTCTACTAAATTATAATTCTTATTTTGTCATGATGCCATTGCAATTATACGATAAATCAGAGCACACCAATGTGATTGTTGGTCAGGAACCTAGTTAGTTAAAAACTAACCCCATAAACAAGATTTCAAAACAAATTTAAAACGGATTAGCTGGTGACGTCCTGCAAAAATTAGCGGGAATTGGTCTCAAACAGGATTTTTAATTTGTCAAGTTATTTGATCAACTCTTTTGTCGAGCCAACAAGTGTATCTACGGTTAGTATCTGATTCCCAGTTTCAAGAGGCAAGAGGCATTCCAAGTTTCAACACCTATGTGTTGAATAATTTGTGCCTGCACTTGAATGAATTGGACAGCTAGTTGACTAATATAAACTCAAGTAAGCCAGTAGTCGAAGTCAAGACATTGCACCCGAGTTAGAGTTAGAGTAAGTTCCATTATTGGCTTCGACTATTGGTTTGGTTTTTTTCAGTAATATTCACCCTGTACTATTTCTCATAGTTCCTCGCACAGATCAATAGTCTATGAGTATAACTAATACAATAGAAAGCATTTATACTCAATTGAAATCACATCCTCTACCCCTTTACTTGATTGCTATTTTCTTAATGTTTGTTTCTGGAATAACAGTATATACATTAGTATATAACACAGGATAGAAAGAAACAGAGGTCGCATCCAGTAGTGTGTGTCAAGTAGTTATTTCTTCAGTTTTCCATGCGATGTCAGGGCCAGGACCTTCCCCTTATATCCCAAAATCCTCAAGAATATATAAACGTAGTAATTAGAAATACAGATTTACATTAGTTTAAATGTAATTACAACCGCCACTTATGCGTTACCTGAGGCCATAAAAAGCGACATCTGTTTCTTTATTATCTGTGTACATACATACCTAAACAGTAATATTTGGTGTTTAGTGAGGTATTCTTTGAGTATGTGATATTTATTATTTACTTTTTCAATATGTGTCCTTTGTAGTTTTATATCATAGTATCAGTGTATTGACAATAACGTTGTAATTTTGTAACGTTGTATATTACAGTAATTAACAATCGTCATATGACATATAGTTAACCATTGTTGTTTATTCGTAGTTTCACTCACATGAATAATGAATTTATTTCCAACTAAAATAAACAATATTACAAAATATACATGGTTGGAAATTAACTGGTCACTATGTCCAGTAGTTATGACCAGTTTATAAAAAGGAAAATACCCTAAAAAAAAAACAAAGTTGAACATTTTCTTCTTCCTTCATTATTGTATCTAAAATGTTACTGTCATACTGTCTTATTGTGTTATTTACATTTCATAGTCATACAAATACTGAAATATTTTATTTATTTCTCATCTTATCTCAGTTTTATGGATTCATACTTTGCATCAGGGGAATGAAACAACAAACTTTTTAAATATCGTCTTATTTGCCCTTTAATTCTAACATTCAAAATGGCTAGTACAATTATTTTCAACATATACCTTCCTTATTTGTGTCAGTACAGATAATAATAGCGTTGAAGCTTGTTGTTTTTATCTTGATAGGTTTTCTGATACGAATCTATTTAAAGATTCGACTTTAGCGAATCGCGATCACCTAAAGTTACTGGATTCTTTACACTCAAATACAATCTGTAATGTCCATACCTCCGAAGGACATCAATCGGGCACGTCTCAACTTTCCCTGAAGAACATAAGTATGGATCTTAAAAATGGTCTACCTCGAAATTGATAACATTTAGTTGAGATTTTATATTGAATTAAGATGAACTAGAATCTCTTATTTGGAGTAGCAACAGACTAGAAAAATAGTTGAAAAAGAAAACATCCTTTGAATAAGAAGATCAATTTTACCGCTAATTGACTAAATTAACTTCATATACAGTATATGTAAAAATACGATCGTTTGCAAATACCCAGAATGGATGCCCTTCAAACAGAGTAATTTCTACTATGTGTCAAAATACATCTTTAAGTTACAAACATATCACAGCCCAATAAATAATAGACTATGTGTGACGAAAATCTGGATCTGTCTGTAGGTAGTATCCTTGATTATATATAAAATCAGTGGTACTATATTCCAGTCAGGATTTGTTCTGGTGTGGCCATTTTGAGAGGACAGACAGATTTTGGGGAAATGAGTCTGGGATGACTCAAGGAACAATAATTTAAATTCCTACCTGACGAAGTACAACTTAAGGCGTGAAAATCGAAATATAAATTTTCGTTAAAAACAAAAAAACTTAATTTTCGCTCTTTTTCATCTATAACTTGATCAATTGCAATTTCAGAAGGAAAATTTTCACAGTAAAAAGTTATAAAATTAAATCTATTTAAGATAGAATTAGGTAAACAAAGTTTGTAAATAACTACTTTTATTATTTATTAATTAATAACAAACATTTAGGAGAACCGACTTGTTTTTCTTAATTTTTAGAGCCCTTCCTTTATAACTATGACCTTGGGGGGGGGGGAGATTGTGATGAGTAAAAAATAATTGTTTAAACAGTAATTTGTTAGTTTAGATATTGTTGCAAAGTTTAATTTATTGCTTAGTTGAAAGCTAATAGAACTGTCCAACTTCCGGGGAAATCTTCCAAATTAAGTGCTGATTTTTTTATGTACACTCGGACACTCAAGCTAGAAGAATGGCATCGGAATTATTCAAATTGGTTAATTTGGCAAGTCTAGACAGTTGTTTACAACTGTTGTTTATTTACTTTTCTTATAAAGATTTATAATAAATCCGAAACCTTTTTATGAAAACGTTTTTTATGAAAAAGATTTGAAGGATGGTAGTACTTTAAAAGACGCTCAGTTTGGAACCAAGAACGTGAAATGTGGTCTCTTAGCTTCTGAGAAATATGTTCGTAAAAATCATGTATCGTTTCTATGACGCACAGAAGCATGATCTTTGACCACCGATCACCTCACCAAACAGAAATTTTAAATCTATTAAAGGAAAAAGATTTTGCTTGTAAAGTTACAAGTATTGGATAATAACATTTATTATATGTTAACCCGGTTGGAAACTGAAGGATTATCAGCACGTGCTTCCCCTACAGGAAGTGAGTGAGATAGTAGTTTTGTTATCCGCCACGATTACAGTTGGGTCCACACGTATTCTCTGCCGGTCGTTGCATCAGTAAGGACAATGAGGCCAGGCGCTACCAGCGTGTTAGTCTGGCTGTTTTTGAGTTGGTGGGTAGCGTTTGTGGCAACAAATGAACCGAGTAGCGACGAGAATGTTCACGGTGCTTGGAATAGGTTAGTAAAATATCTTTTGGGCAATGAATCTGGCGGATCGAATCCTTGGCGAGACCTTTACTTCGAACCGGCGCCTCACGTATACGGCGCTAAGGGGCGAAAGCTATCAGTAGCCTCTTTAAAGGGACTGGATGATAATGATATGTGGTTAAAGCTTATCGGTAGTGATGATCGATTCACAGGTGAAAGTGGAGACGAGGGAATGATAAATGATGAAAGTGATTCCTTTAGTATACTTTCGGATGATGCATATCTCGATGTCAACGGGGAACTATCTAACGATAGTGAAACTGAAGAACATCAGTCTTTGACGTTGCACAAGAATACTTCTCATCCAAAATCTGAGGGAAACGTAGTTTCAGAATTTTTGGTGGAGAATGCAACTGCTCTGGGTCGAAAACTGGAAGATCGCCGGACGGGAGAAAATATGCTAGAAACCCTGCTGTACCAAAATGACGGTGTGCCATTGTCATCAACGGGAGTTGGACCCAAGGACGCGGTAGGCTCGGCAACACTGGCTTTTGTTTTTGATACGACAGGCTCTATGTGGGATGACCTTAGGCAAGTGCGCCAAGGGGCCGAGAAGATAATGGACACCATGCTACAACGTCCAGACAAGCCAATTTACGATTATGTTCTCGTACCCTTCCACGACCCTCGTAAGTACTGGATTGAGGTGTTTTAACTTAATTTTTATAAATATAAATAATCAAAATAAACAGTTTTAAACAACGTTAAGACATGATTGTTAGTTGAAAATCTATGTACAAAAATGTGGTATCCAAAAGTTCATTTATTTCATAGCAAACATACCGAATTATACATATTCAAGAAGGTTTATACACTAACATACTACTATGTAATGTTAATTTATTTTAAATCAAAAAATTGATCTCTATTGGATTTTATATAAAATTAGATTTTTGATTAAATGTTGAGGCTCCACATTTTAATCTGAACCTATGGCTGGCCTAAAGTTGATAAGACTGCTGAGCTAATGCAGGGCAGAAATTAATAACAATGAGGCCGAAGTCCTAAAACTTCAACCAGTTTTTATTCTCCATTCCCTCTTTTTCTTGTTTGTTTACATCGACCTAAAGTTGCATGTCGCTCCCATCGATATATAATACAGCAGTATATATCGATGGTCGCTCCTGATGCCCAGCTGATTTCATTTAAGCAATCCTTTCCGTACAGTGTAATTAAAAATCGATTAGTAGTTGTAAACTTTTTGATTGTCACGTGACTTCACTCGACCTGACACTGACAGTGCGCCAGTGATAACTTAAACTCACGTTATCTACAGTAACAATAAGAACAAGAAGAGGTTAGTAACAATGCGATCTCAACTTGGGTAGATATTAAAATAAGGGGTTTAGTTTTATTTTAACAATATGATGATAATTGGGGAATTTTCAGCAGTTAAAACTGCTTGGCCTAACTCAGCCTGAGCCAACCTCTCTGTAGTAAAACTATGCTACCTGAGCAATTGTTTGACGTTTATTTCAGTATAAAGTGGATTAAATAAATCAGCAAAAATAAATCATTAACGCAGGGAGGTTTTAAATTAAACCTATAAAGTAGTAATATTAACAAAACAGCCATTCTTTGTATGTAAAATTACATTGAATTCATGGACAGTAAGCAAATCAAGTACATTTATTGAGCTGTAGATAGGCCTAAATATCTTAAAAATAATAAATGTATATTATTTGGTACCATTAATAATTCTAATTTCCAACATAGTTTGATTTGGGATTTGATTTAACCCTCAAACAGGCCATTACATTTTCCCAAATTGCAAGTTGATTTTTTTCTCACAATTTCTCACTTTTCTCAAATTCTAAAAAAAATAGTATAATTATTCAAACTTGGCTTAATTTTACCCACAAGTTCTAGGAGAACGAGGTTCGCTCAGTTCAATTTTGCAAACTGAAGAGGTAACATCCATATCTCCCAGAGGATCGTTTGTTGTTGCTCTACCTTGTAGGTTATTAATAAAATTTTGTTTCGGAGGTCTACCATGTTTACCTTTAGCCCTTTTGTGGAACTCAACCTGCAGCCTTGTGGGAGAGCTCGGCCTACAGCCTCACCAAGACACTTTGCTAAAGGCCCCTTTGTGGAACTCGGCCTATGGCCTCGTGGGGAAATGTTCGGCCCATGGCCTCACCAAGACACTTTGTTACAATTCCATTTGTGGATCTCAGCATGTTGCCTCATGAGAAAGATCGGTCTACAGCCTCACCAGGATTCTTAAGCAGTATGACCATGAACATTGGTTTTTGGAGCAGTGGAGCCTATAAACATAGCTTTTCTCAAATCTGATGGTATATTAGTAATTAAGAGAAGAATACATTTAATTTGAAATCCGACTTGGGTGTATTAGTTTAACATTACCCAATTTTGGGGTTTTCAGCATATTTTCTATTTGGAGGGCACAGCCCTTAAATGTTGTCTCTTCCAAAATGTAATGTTATAATGTAATTTAGGATATATATACCCATTGTTTGATAGTCCACTTTCTGCTAGAAGTCGAAGATGGTTCCATATTGTTTTTTCTGCTAGAAGTAGATAACACGGGATGTTATAAAAAAGTTCGGGCAAGCAATGCTGATTTTATAAGGGTTAACCTTATTCTGCAAAGTACAAAATAAATTACATTTTACTGCTAAGTACCTATAGCAACACACACGAAAACCACGGTATCTAGAAAAGAAGATGGTAGGTATCATGTGCACCTCCCATCGCGTCACATGTGCTAAATAGCAAAAAGAACACAAAAATACTGTTCTAATTCCTGAAATTACAATTCCAGCTGAGAAGTGATAAATAACTTGCTTACTATTTAGTTGAATGCTTTTTTGCAGTTGGTAGATTTAGTTACCAGTATTTAATAGAATAAAAAAATCAGCTGATTTCGCCAATGTGACATCACAGTCTACTGCGTAGCCTCGTTGTGGATACACAAGAAGTCTAGGAGCCTCTGGGGCAAAAATCAGAATTTTCCCAGGGTTGAGACTGGTGTCAATCGGTTTCTTGTGGTCGAAAACCCAAAAAAATTAAACATCCGGAGCCAAAAAAAGTTCATCCGGACATGGCTTGTTTTAGATAATAAGATAAACCAGGCTATCTAATAGGAACAAAATATCATTTGTTTTTGAAAAAAAAATTTTTGTTGTGTCACCTGACATCTTGAGTAATGGTTTCTGTAAATATAAAGGTGGCAGGGTTCTAGGAAACAATATAATATTACTTGTTTGTTTTTTTTCTTTTTTTTTCATTAATTCCTTGGTTCATTCATTGTGATGCATTCATGATGATTTTATTTATTGTAATGGTTTATTAACTGAAGACATTTTTGATATTCCACAATTTTTAATTAAAAAAAATGATACTTGCTAGTTATATCAGTTATGTTAGACAAGTAAAAACAATTATTTATAATAATGTTACAAATGAAAACATACCTAACAAAAATTATACGTAGAGTAAAATTAAAGTTGAAATATTAAAAATTATATTAAAATTGTACTATATTAAAAGTATGGTTTTACATTATCTAATTTCTTTAATAGTCTGTCTTTAATTAATGGCATAGTTTTAATATAATTTTGAGAAGGTTGAGAAATTAAATTATTATTTATGGATATAAAGGCACTTTCAAGAAGATTTATAGATTTCTAATCAGGTTCACCACTTACAATGATTCAAAATTAATTTCATATTTTTATAAATGGCATGTTCAACCAATTTAGATTCATCAATTTAGTTTTTTTTATAGTTGTAAATGTGATCGACTCTTTAATTCTAATTTTAGTTCAGTTTTCTAATTTTTAGTGGATAGTTGTATGGTTTTAAAAATTGTTCTAAATTTGTTTCTTCTTTTTTCTTCTCTTCAATATCAAAAATGGTGTCATTAATTTTTTTACATAAACTAACATGCCAATTTTTAACTATGCTAACGTGCCAATGTTCAGGATGATCTGACTCATAATTTAAGTACTGTGAGTTTTAATTGTTGTATTTGTTACATTGTTATTCTTATAAACTAAACATCAAGAAATAGAAATTTACCTTCTGATTCCTTTTCTATCTGAAACATTAATGTTGGCCTTGAATTATTTATAAGGTGTTTGAAAATTGTGGGGCAAAACTTCAAGAAATGATTAAATAAGTAAAAATAAACAAAAAAGTTCCTACGAAGATGTGGCTTATCTCGCTTAGTTTGGCGTCTGTCTGACTAAAATGTTTTTGCAACTTTTGTATACTTGTGTCTATTGACTTGAACAAAACCACCAGTAAAATTTTGCACACAATCTGAAAAATTACATTTTCTCAGTTACTTACTGTGTGATTGTAACAAATGAGGTACCAAAATATTAGCCTCTTTTTAAGTTAAATATTAGGTATCGTGAACATTTTTTGTTTTTGCTTAGGTTTCCATGAAATTTAGCATTAAAATATTTAAACGGCCGCCATTTTGAAACAGGTGAAAGTATTATTTTATATTTTTAGAGTATATTAAGTAGTGTAAAGTTCAATATTCGTGTCAAATTTGAAAACTATAGCTAATATTTAGGAGAAGGTATTTTGTTTAAAAACACAAATACAGACAGACAGACGCCAAACTAAGCGAGATAAGACACGTCTTCATAGAAACTTTTGTTTTTATTTTTACCTATTTATTTAATATCAGGTTAATCATTTCCTGAAGTTTTGCCCCATACTTTTCAAACATCCTGTGTAGTTAAAAAAATCATGTTCTATATTGTTGGTTTTATATCCTCAAACACAAAATATGTCATCGAGATAAAGAATCCATATTTTATATATTGATTAATCAATTTAACTTACTATTGATCTAAGAAGAACAAGATCTGTGTGAATTTTTGGTAAACCACAAATATGAGGTAGTTTAGAATATGTTGAATTCAATGTCAATACTGTATTTTTGTTTAATTAATTTTAAAAGTTTTTAAGGTTTATTTAAAAAATTTCCACAATGGATATTGTTGGATCTTTTTTCAGTTCAGTTTTAAAAATTTGCAACAAAAACCTAAATTATGTATATGTACTACATAAAGTGTTCCTAAAAATAATTGGTCTTTTATATATTACAGTACATCATGTCAACTTATTATTTTACTTAACATTATTCTTCCGAACTGAACGTATTCAATTTGGATACCGGATGAACAGAACCATCCATGCAGTCGTCAGTCACAGCCGAATAGATTTATCACGTCCATATATACTATTTATTAGAAAGAATAACACAACTTTTATTTATTTAATTTGTATTTTACTTATTTATGAGACGCCAATCGTGAAGATATGGGCGAATATGGATTTGGAATGAGTTTGATGAGAGTAGATGAGCAAATATAGTCAATGTTATAAACTAAGGCTGACTATTCCTTAGAAAATGTCACTAATTAATAGTTCAATGCAAATAGCCAGCCGGTGGCTATGAGCTGATCCCTTTCAAAACTATTCTACATGATGAATAATACAAATAATAAGTCTGAATATAATAATATACGTTATAGACTACAATCTATATATATAAAAGGCAAAGCCCTCACTGACTGACTCACTCACTCATCACTATTTCTCCAACTTCCCATGTAGGTATAGAGCTGAAATTTTGTACACTGTTTCTTTAGGTCCTAAATAGGACAACTAAAGTATTTACATCTTGAAAAAGTACTCCTAAGGAGTAGAACCACCCCTAAAAGATTGCTCCATAAGGATAATATTGGGTTGATTTTAGTAAATTAATAACAGCTGTTTTGTAAATAAATAAACATGTTTGACATTGTACTATTGATTCCACAGAACAAAGCTGCTCTTTGGTAGATGCATTTTTAATACCATACTATGAGTTAAATCTTCAGCTGTTAAACAAAAACAAATAAAATTAACACGTTTGAAACAGCTCAAGTAATTCCATTGGGTATTTATACTAAAATATGTAACAAAGCAAGTAGTGTAAGATACTGTAAATATATTAAATATTGTGATTTTTACATTATACAGTTAATGTACTAGGATTTGTAGTCAGAGGCCACATGCCAAGGCCGAAGGCCGAGGTGTATTGAGCGCAACTAGCGTCGGGGTTTGCACGCGAAGCGTGCAGGAGTGTCTCCTAGTATTAATATAAAATAACAGTAAGTTCTGAATCTTCTTCTAAATAATTACAAAATATCTATAACATAAACTGTATTATTTAAAACTGATATGGTGTCTTCAATGGTTGCTATCGGCTTGGACACTACTAGAGAAGTCTGTGTTATCCATCTTCAGTGTTAGTCAGTCAGGGTGCGGATGTGCGTAGGAAAGAGAACTGACCATCAGGCTTGTCTTAGTTAAAAATCAGACAAATTGATTTTTCCAATCAACCAATTTGGGTTCAGATTCCTCGTTAAACTGAAGGTTCCCAAATTACTTGTAGGGCTAATAATTAATGGTCATTTCTGAGCTAAGTTAAACTCAACCAGACTACGCAGGCCATCCACACTCATCCTACACTTAAGTAATAATTCATATTTGCCTTACAATACGCACAAGCTTTGTTGGTATCTTAAATCTGAACAATCTAAATAAATTTAGTACGTTAGTTAGTGTGGTAACTTTGCTAGACTAAAGTTTGTCTTAAAAATTAAACCCTTATGTATATAGTGAGTAGGTTGGTGCCACTGTCGGTACTGGTAGTGCAGTGCTGTAACCCAGCTACTTATGGACAAAGTGTTTGGGAGACTGTAGGCGATAAATTGGATGCTCGGTCCTTTTAATACCGTCATGCCGTCCGCTCAATTGTTGCTATCGGCGTGGGCACTACTAGAGAAGTCTGGAGTGTCTATTTTGGGTGGTAATCACTGTACGGATGTTGTGTGGGACAGATGACTGAGTATCAGGCTTGTTAATTAGCTGAAAATCAGACTGCGTGGTTCGGATCCACGTGAAGCTGTAGGTCCCTTATTTGCCCTGGCTGTTGGGCTATTATTAAATTGCCCTTTCTGAGGAACAGTTGAACTCAGCTAATAACCAGACTAAACTCATCCTACACGCGTATCATCATTCATATTCACCTTAAAATACGCACAACATTGTGTCTGCGTCTCATATGTAAGAACTGCATTTGTGAGGTATTTTGTGTGTGAAGGATAAGAATGGTTTAAATATTTATTCTAAACAAACAAACCCGGCCATACTTTACTGTGACTTAGTCTCATATTAACTATTAGTTTTTATTTTTGACTTTTGTAGTTAGTTGTTGGAATTTGATTTTATCTTAAATTAAGTAACTTACAGTTATTTTCATAAAAAATAGTCATCTGGTCACAGTAGCAATGGCACAGTACTTTACTGACATTTATTTTCAGGTACTTTACTGAAATAGGTAATAGGTAAATAGGGAAATGCTTGAAATAACCTGTTACCGTTAACAATTGTAGGAGCTAAATTTATAAAAACAGTATTGTATGTGAATGCAATGTTATGGTAAAAATTTAAAATGATTCTATTCTCTTCTTTCGAGTTTTGTATACATATGGAAGTTTGATTTATATATATTTAGATTTATATTTTAGTTTGAGGTATTTAATACAATTTGATTTTCAATTGCAGTGGTAGGTCCTGTAACTGTAACAACAGATCACAAATTAATGATGCAGCGTTTGAATGAGATAAATATCTATGGAGGGGGAGACTGCCCTGAAGCATCAGTAGAAGCTGTTCTACAGGCACTGCAGTTAAGCAGACCAAACTCATACATCTACGTTTTCACTGATGCTCGTTCCAAAGACTATCATCTTATTTCCCAAGTTTTACCACTGATTCAAAGGAAACAATCTCAGGTATGACAAATTTTTAGTTGTATTTCAGTTTTACAAACTTAATAAGTAAATGGCAAGCATAATAACATAATTTTCTATATTTTTAGGCAAGAAGTCTCCTAATGTGTCCTTAGGTTTCAACATTTGATATAACAGATATGGTTTTTCCAATGGCTTTCCTTATGAAATATGTAAGTTTTACAACCCAATCTCATGTGTTTCATATATCTGGCTTTTTTAAACATGGATTTGGATACACTTATGCCTTTCAAACTAACACTACTGTGAATAAAAAGTGTGTTTTTCATCCTGAAAGTATTCCAATTACTATGTTTTGTTGATTTTTGCCTATTGGGTGGTATTACCTTTTTGCGGTTGATTCTGGGAGTTTTGTCTCTTTCTTAAAAGGATTTCTTGAGAAAAACTATGTTAATTTGTGAAAGGATATTTCATACCAAATATAAAAAGATAACTTGTAAGTAGTATGTCTATTCAATTTGCCCTATTTATACAAGGTGAATCACTACTAACTACACCAGCTGGTTCCACTTACAAAAAGGAACAAAAAAGTTCATATAAACCATAGTTAGGTTCTGAACCGTTTAGCTATAATGGTGCATTTTGTGAATTTTTTAAAAATTACACTACGTGTTACTGTTAGTTTAACGATTAAACCAAACCAATTTTATTTGTAACATGGAAAGTAATACCATATGAAAGAGTATTACATTCCCTATACATTGAACATAGTACTCAAATAACAACCCCTTATACAACATTTTGTAATAACGTAAAGTTGAAAACGTTTTATTCAGGCTTTCTCCTTTAAACTTTAAGACTCAATTAAAGCAGTTAAATTGTTTCTATTCTTACGTTTAATTACCGAAAAACTTCCTTATTTATTCAACTATAAAATGATGTATAAATATTAAGGGGTCATAAGTGAAAAAATGTTGAAATTCCATTAAAATATTGATAAGGACACAGCATCATGGTTCATTATATTGGTTATAAACACCAAACTAATTACTGTATATCTATAATTTCCGTATCAGCTGAATCTGTTGACTAAATCAGCTGATTCCGAAATTGAAATAGTTTAATCAGCTAATTTTTTTAACGTAAAAATACAACTTTTTTAACAGGATTTTTTAAATTAATTTATGTGTTTTATTGTATCATTAGCTACAGTTCACACAACAAATATCACGCTAACACTGCTCCCAAGAATTGTTATCATTTTAGAAGATTTTCATAATGTCCTCCGTTTACCCTGCTACACATGCAGAGTCTTTTTCTGAAATCTCTCACAGTCGCCTTCAAGTGCAGTTCATGACGTAGGAGTTGAGAAGCCTGTCAAAATCCTATTTCTTAACTCTTCCATATTTCAAACTGGTGTACAATAAACATTTTGCTTGATGTGCCCTCAAACATAGCAGTCAATGGGTGTCAGGTCTGGATATCCTGGGGGCCAAGCTATTATTCCTCCTCTTCTGATCCACATGTTAAAAGTATCAGTCATGTGCTGACGAAGGAGGACCTCAACGTTGAAGTGTGAGTGTGCTCCATCCTGCTTGGAAAACAATGCTATTACGCAAATCCAACGGTAAGTCATGAAGGAACAATGATAAGTTTTCAATAAGGAAGTCCAAGTATTGAATGCCATTTAAGGCTGTTAGTAGGTCGATGTGTGGTCCTATGAGCCGGCTTGCAATGAGTCCAATCCAGACGTTTAATTTGAATCTTACTTGATTAGAAGACTTGTGTACCAGGTGAGGATTTTTGCAGTATACTAATGGTCGTTGTGTATATTTAAAACAACCTTACGAGTAAATTTTAATTCATTCATCAAAAAGAATGGTCTTGAATTAAAAACGATCAAACTGACGAATCAAGCTGCAGAACTGAATTCTAGGTGAGGATCTCTTGGTTCTAATAAAATTATAAGGATGTAGCTTTTCTTTACGTACAATTCTATTTATGCATGATTGGGAACCCCCAAACTCACGAAAAACTGTTCTTGTTCATAAGTCTCTTGTAAAGAGAATAAGATCAGCTTCTTCAACTCCTACATCTTGAATAAAATTTTCAACCAAATGATTATTGGTAGCAAACTACACTTTTTCACAAACAGCGATGAACCCGGACAAAGGTCTGTACATTCGGAAGCTTTCTATGCAGAAAATGGCGACGGTATTCGCGATGGCTTTCTGATGAGTTAAAGTCACAGAACCGGTAAATTACAATAATGTCAACATATGATTCATTGGTAAATGCTATGACCATTCAAAAAACAATTATCTAGCATTAACAGCATTAGTTATGTATTACCGGTAGTGTGCAATTGAAAAGGATATAAAAACAGTTTTATAATATAACAATAAAAAAATCATCTAATTATAACTATTTAATCCCCAATCAGCTGATTTTGTCAACAGATTCAGCTGGTATAGAAACTACATATACACAGCCATTAATTTGGTGTTTCTAACCAATATGGTGAATGATAATGCTGTGTCCTTATCAATATTTTAATGAAATTTCAACATTTTTTTTCACTTATGACCCCTTAATATTTATACATCATTTTATAGATAAGTAAATAAGGAGGTTTTTTCAGTAATTGAACGTAAGAATAGAAACAACTGCTTTAATTGAGCCTCTTAAAGTTTAAAACAGAAAGTCTGAATGACAAATCTTAGACACTACAGTTATTAAAAAACGTATAAAGGGTTGTTATTTGAGTACTATGTTTAATTTTTATAGAACTTAATACTTTTTCAAATGGTACTACTTTTCATCTCACAAATAAAAT